>FIZR01005708.1:0-10789 GCA_900060175.1 Ferrisia virgata
AAAAAAGGAATAAAAAAAACTACTTAACCGACTTTGGCGACTTGTTACGGGAAAATGTAGGCGAGCCAAGATCCTCATAGCAAGGTATGGCAGCCTACATCTATTTTGATAGGCCGACTAACCACATTTACTTTGATCCCTGATCTCCGCAAGTGTCTACCAACCTCGGCTAGGCGAGGCAAGGCCACGTGTCAAACGCTTACTAGATATCCGTCAACCGCCTCCTTTATGTAGAGCTATGCTTGCGAACGAGTCGCGCAGAGGCCCGTAGGATACTAAAGATACCGTTCGCCAGCCGAATGCCAGCATACACCAACACTGGCTCTGACAGACCCGGACCTTCTATAAGATCGGTCTGCGGATGACACGCCTTACTCTGAAATTCCCTAACCCCATAAAAAAAATCGACCATAGGCACCCGGGACAGGCCACCTACTCCCTTATCAACATCACACACCTCAAAATTAAAACACACTATTCACACCAGTGTGCCATATTCCCTAAGTTTGACCTGCTACTAACGAATACTCAATTCTAGGTAAAATGTACGCATGAACTGCACCCTACACCCTTTGGTTAATACAGGCCCTGACTTGTGGCCATGGTATCCCAGATACTGGGGACGCACCGCGCCATTGCTGTAAGAACCTAGGGGTCTAACCAATGTGGTGAGGTCTCCTCGGTCACACAGATACCCACATTGGCGGGACACTTGAGTAAAAGTATGTTTTGAGATTACATGTGCCAACTTGGTTCACCCAATCGCAAAACACAACCTTAAACTATAATTTTATCTACAGCTTTTTAAATTAGTTGGTCATTTTAAAAATTTAAAATACGAATTTCCAAAAAATATAAACCTTCCGAAAATATTCAACCAAAACGTTGATCAGATTATAACCAAAAGCAGAATCAAAATGAAAAATAAAATTTGCGAAACCAATTAGAGTGAGTGAGGCAGGTCTATAAAATTAGGCAATCAATTGGGAAGATGCAATTAAAACATTAAATTCATGTAGGGGAAAGGGGGAGGGGTAGGTGAAATAATCTAAATTTCAACACAATCAACATATAAATATGTAACAGATGCAACTGTTCATTTTTAAAGTCATTTCACATTATTAAACATTACAATACATTTAAATTCAATGCTTTAGCGATTAATTGATGCCACGAACCGCACAGGGTATTTTTAGAAAAATGTAATCTTCAATTGTCAAAATATAAAGCGGGGAGGGTGGAAGTGAGATTAAAATCCAGGTGACTGAGGTTCTAGAAATTTCACGTATCATACATTCCGAATGAATATTTCTGAATTCAAAAAACATAAACGGAGAGTTGTGCCAAAGTTCATCACATCGATAAAAAAATTCGGTTTTGTAAACTGAATATTTTCAACTAAGGGTCACATCTAAAACGTTATTCAGATTACAATCGAAAGCAGAATCAAAATTAAAAATCAAATTTGCGAAACCAATTAAGAGTGAGTGAGGCAGGGCTGTAAAATTACGCAATCATTTAGGAAAATGCAAATAAAACATTAAATTCATACGCGATATTAATGTAGGGGACAGGGGGAGGGGTAGGTGAAATAATCTAAATTTTAACATAATCGACATATAAATACGTAATAGATGCAACTGTTCATCTTTTAAAAGTCATTTCACATTATTAAACATTACGATACAATTAAATTCAATGCTTCTGCGATCAACTGACACCATGAACCACAGGGTATTTTCAGAAAAATGTGATCTTCAATTACCAAAATATCAAGTGGGGAGGGTGGAAGTGAGATTAAAATCCAGGTGACTGAAGTTCTAGAAATCTTAGGTACCATATATTCAGAATGAATATTTCTGAATTTAATAAACGTGAATGGGAGTTGTGCCGAAGTTGATCACACTGATGAAAAAATTCGATTTTGTGAACTGCATATTTTCAGCTAAGGGTCACATCTATAACGTTATTCAGATTATAACCAAAAACGGAATCAAAATTAAGAATTAAATACTCGAAAATGATACGAGTGAAAGAGACATGTCTGTAAAATTATGCGAATTGGGAAGATGTAAATAAAATTATAAATTCATACACGATAGTAATGCAGGGGAATGGGGAGAGACAAAACAATCTAAATTAAAACATAATCAACTTATAAATATGTAACAGATGCAACTGTTTGTCTCAAAAAGTAATTTTACATCGTTAAACAATAAAATACAATTAAATGCAATGTTTCAACGGTTAATTAACGTTATGAACCGCACAGGGTATTTTGAGCAGAATGCAATTTTCAATTATCACAATACTAAGTGGGTAGGGTGGAAGTGAAATTGAAATACAAGTGATTAGTAGTTTAATTTTACGCATTTCATCATCATTTCCGATTTCAGATATTGTAAACGGCGAGTCGTGCAAAAGCTGATCACATATGACAATTATTCGATGTTCAAAATCGCATATTTTCAGTTGAAAGTAACTTCGCAGTCTAAGGGTCACATTAATAAGAGGGGATCAGAGGCGAAGTTGAAGTGCACGTAATTCAGCGATTAAAATTTGCAAATTTGCATTGCTTTTACGCTATCGCATAATATTGTAAACCAAACAATACGCGGGCCATTAACAATAACCGGGTAAATAAGATGAAAAATAATAACAATGAATTTCACTGATACCAAAAATGAACTACGACCGCAGAAGGTATGACAACAACCGCTGGAATGACGCTTAGCTGTAGTTATCACTAGGTAGAAATGTTGTGCAGTTAATTCCTAGGCAGTTGTGTATTCCATAGGTGTTCTGCTTTCTGATGGCGTTCGCGTTTTCTACTTCATACTTCACGATATTCCAGCTAAATTGATGAATTCAGGACAGAATTCTGTGAAAAATAATATAAAAGCAAACAAAATTAGATAATCATACAATAAATGAACTAACAATGAGCAACAATTGAAGATGATGCGAACGTACTTCCTGGTTGATGTTGACGCATCGTTGAAGTGAATTCATTACTACCGCTCGATTGGATAAAGTGATCACAAATTCACAATCACAGCTGAAGGTGATGACAGCACAACAGGCCCAAACAGTCATTATATTACTAATCGTGATGCAAAAAAAAAAAAAAATACGAATTAAATTATACCTATACTGCGATTACCAAATAAAAGTAATAAATATGTAAGCGAGTATATGGAATACGTTTCCAGAAAGTCGATAAAAAAAATCGTACTTACAAGTTCATAAAAATTTCCGGATTGATAAAAAAGTACATCGACGAATATTCTATCTGCAACATGTTTACTGCAGTATACTGTCTTCGGTTTTAACGTAGTCCAAAATAATTATTAAGTTGTCACAGGTGGCCGCAATTGATTATACTCGATATTAGTTATTAGTGAAAAAACAAAAAAACAAAATCAAATTAAATTATATCCAATATGATTGTAAAATCAAAATAACAAATCAAGTTAAAGCATGCGAATACATCGAAAATGATCAAAATCATACTAACGAATTCTATAACGTCCATGAAATTTTCTAATTGCCATTAAATTATATTAACGAACATTCCTGGTACAGCATTCAGCTCATGTGAGAAAATTTGCTTTCTTTTTTAGCGTAGCCCAAAACGAAAAGAAGTCCGATCATTATTAAAATATTGCTAATCAGGAAACAAAAAAAACACGAATTAAATTGAATCAATATGGCGATTATAAATGAAATTAATTAATAATCAAGCAAATACACCAAAAACGAAAAATGACAGAAAAAAATCGTACTTACGAGTTCATAACATCCATGAAACTGATATTCTAACTACATTTATGCAACCCACGAGCTGCAAAATGATTCAAAGTATGCTTTTCATGAACTGCCCCTTGAAATGCTATCATTTTTAGCCAATACTTGCCAGTTTTGGATTTAGAGGAGTTAACAGTACCCATACCATGTTTATAACTGATTAATGGTAAGAAGCCAAAGATCTGCAATTCAGAGAAATTGCCCAACAAGCTAACTGTCGGGTATTTTAAATACGTACTTTGAGGTTTAAAGGCATCATATTTTCATTGTTTTTCCCACTGCAGAGATGGCAGTAGGTATATCTCGTTCATCATATTTCGTCAACGATGTTGGCAAATGTAGCCTAATCATAGGAAAAATGCTTAGTATACATTTTACCGATATAAGGAACAAAATTTCAAGCACATACGAAGCTTTTTTTCTACACATAGGTATGGATTAAGTACGTTATGTGTACGAAAGATATGCGCAAGCTCTACTCCAAGAATGGTGTTCGTTACGTCACGTGTCGTTGTACGATTAATTTCAGTTGTTTTAACGCTTCAAGTTGATGTTGCAAAAAATAACACTGGCCTAGTTAACAAAAATTCTTTCAATTAACCCAGATTTTATACTATCTTCTCAGTACAATGAACCTAGTGGAAAGTATTTTATCGCTATTCACTCGCGGCCTTTGTGTATGCATGCGAAATATTTAAAGGCATTGATTGAAGATTTTTTGTATCTTTTAATCGGCCTAGATAATTGTTTTTGTGATTTTACTTATAGATATCATTCGTATAATTATATTTTTTTATTTAAATATTTCTGAATAATTTTGTGTCTTGAGGCATTAGACATCCTAAGACTTAATTTGATCATCTGTTATAATTATATGTTATACTCCAATGCATACCCCATCCATCCCCTGTGTTATTAAACCCCCGCCTGAATCACCTATCGCTGGAAAAAATTATTAACTAGTGGTTGATAACTCCTTTTCCTCCCCTTCAGCCAAACCCAGGCATGTAAAATTTTTTTGTGCAAATTCTCTGATATGCAGGTTTTCACCAAGACACGGAAATTTTGGGTTTCTGTTTGGTGAAGAGTTATTATTTACTATTTTCGTGAGGTTTTCTACAGCTCAGTGCTGAAAAATTCCAAATTAATGTGCAGTCGCTGAGACATACGTCTCAGAACCATTTCCAATCGATTTGGGATGTTAAAAATAGCATATCCGCCGACTTTGAGCTTTTTACTTCGATGTCTGAGTTATGTGTGCATTTTTAAATTATTTACAGGAAAATTTTCTGCAATAAAGTGCGGATTTGAGGTCAAAATTTACAAATTTCGGAAAGTTGTGCTTCAATTGATTTAATAGGTCACCGATATGTGTAATTCGAGATTTTAAATGTTGATTTTCGTACGTGTACCATTTTTGTGAACTGTTCTTCAGCACTGAAAAAGTCCAACATTTGCCTGAAGGCTACGAAACGTCTCGTAACAGCTTTCAATCGATTTGGGAGGTCGAAAGTAGGGTATATACCAAATTTCAGCTTTTTTCGATGAATAAATCAAATTTTCATGATTTAAAGGATGATGAGGTAATTTTGAAGTTTGAAAAATTCGCCAAAATTCAAGAAATGTACTTTAGGACTTGAAATTTTGTAAATTGAGTTTCTTTTAATATGTCCTTTCAATTGATTCATATATTGACTCGAAATTTTGCATTGAGTTGGGATACCTCCCTTATTAATTATGAAAAAGTAGTGAAAAACGTGTATTTTTTATTGGTTTCGATTTTTTTTGAGCATGTTGTACTCAATTTTGGAACCCTAAAAAAATACATGTGATAGATGACCACCTAACAAAGATAATGAAAAAATTTCCAGTCATGAGTCCTCCCTCCCAAAAAAATTTTTTTTTTGAAAAGTTTAACATGAAAAAAATTGGGAAAATGTGAAGCGAAAATTTTCAAAAAATTCTCATTCATAGTACTCATTAAAATGTAAACTCTGTGAACATTTCAAAAGTTTTTACCCACCCCTTCCAGAGATATCACGCGTTGAAACTTCGACATTTGGGGCAATAATTCCGGAAGAGATAGGTGTAGGGGGTCAAAAATTTTTTGAAATTTTTTTAGACCATACGTAACATTTTGGTTCAAGTTTGATCGATTTTGGGTCAGGGGCCGTTTTTAAACCTTATTAGAAAAGGCTTCCTCAAAATTACTCATTTTTTTTTCTGAATTGAGAAGCAACCTTCAGGATTTTTATTCATGCTATGAAGTGGGGAGATGTACCACTGCGCATTTTGAAGATGGGATTTTTCAACGAGGTGCTCAAAATGATATTTTCGGAAGCTATTCTCAAAAAACTGAAAAGTTACAAATTTATAACAATATTTTTTCTCACCTCCACTCTAGATTTCTTATCACACATTCTTGATAGTACATTCTGTATTTTACAGCAAGTGGCAGATTTTTATCAATATTAATTCTTTTTATATAAATTTCCAAAATGAACGGCAGGTTCTGGCGAAAATGAAGTAATGGAAACAGCATTTCTTAGCCCCTTTGATTTTTCGAGTATACAACCCATTATACATGCAAGTCTCATGAGTTGAACTATCACCAGTATTAGGGTAGGGAGGTTATACCAAACACACGGTATATAAATAAATACTTAAGCACATAATTAAGACTATACCGACATTTTCGCCAACTAAACAATGAGAAACAAACGCTGATTCGTCTTAAACTTCTTGGAAAGAAAAAGAAATCCTTCTTAGCCTTACGTCGAATCAAACAATATAAGTATGCCACTCTCGTACACGTTCTTTGTCCATCGTTGAACAAAGTCAATAAGAATCCTTTGTGACATTTACGATTGAAATATATATCCTTATATTTTCCATTTTATACGAACGAAGAAAAATATGCGCGCAGGTTCATTATCGGAGCGCCATGTACGTATTTCCCGAAGGAGTACTTCTCTAGCGCATATCTTATTTCGAAAGGTAAAAATTGCCTTCATGCGGTACCTCGCTCATTCCACCTTTGTGAAAATCTCTACTTTATTGCCGGACATCCGCGTTTATATTCTACCACTAACCATCCTATTAAATTCTATAACTGCCCGTTATTGGCACGAAAATGAACTTCGTTATGCCGAATGTTTCCCCTTTTTTTTTTTTTTTACCTCCAGCACTCTGTCTGTCTTTCGTTTCTTAGGGAAAAATTACGTCTTATTTTATTGTATTTCTCGTGTACCCTTGTGCATTGATTTACTCTTTACGTTGCAGGTAATTGCTCGTTATAGGATGTTTCATCGTCTTGTACCTTATATTTAGTTGTGATAAGGTACCCCTTACCTACGTAGAAGTATATACACGATGATGAGAAATCGAAAAAATGAAACTTTTTTTACTTTCAATATTTTGTAATTAAAATGTAGACGATGAGGTGAGTGCGAGTAATTTTACCTCCCTTCCTATGAATTCGTTCATGACAAGTAATTGGACCACAAAGGTTTTTCCTTGATAAAAAAGACAATAAACGTGAAATGTTCAACTCCCCAGCTAATTTGTTGGGGACATAGGGCAGGAACATCCCTTTTTTTACGCCGAAAAAAAAGAAACCATTATATCTCCCTTTTGAATTAACCTAGGAAGCTGAAGTTTGGATATGTTATGCAACTTTGGACCATCTATCGATTGGTTTGAAAATGAACAATTCTTGCGATTTTAACTCGACTGCATCCCCTTCTTCAAATTTGGGCATAGTCGAATTTTGACCGGAGTTCAACGCCATTCTAGAGTCTAATTTCCAAAGTTGATCGATTTTGGTCGGTATCGAGCTAAGAAAATGATTTTTAGTATTAGGAAGGAGTAGTAAAAAAAATTTTCAGCCTTATTTACGAGGCATATTACTACTATGAGAATTGATAAAAAGCATCACAACACGATGCTTTTTTCCTAATCAGTATTAGGGCTAAAAAATCAAACTCCCTGCAATTACCTAGCCCAATTTGGTGGGGAGTTATGTGAGGACCAAACATGAAAAATTAGGAAAATTGACCTAAAAACAGCGCTGATAGGGGATGCAATGGGGCTGAAAAGTTGAGACCTCCAAAAGGCACATTTAGGGTCCCTACTGAATGTACATACTTGATTTCAAGTTCCTAGCATTATTTGGAGAAGAGTTATGCGAGCAAGAAACTCAATAAACTCAAAAAATGAGAAAGCCTTACCAAAAAAACACATTTCCGAGGCAGTGAGGGGGTGCAATGGTATCGAAAAGTCGGAGCCCTCAAAAGGCACATTTAGGGCATCTACTGAATGTATATACCAAATTTAAACTTCCTAGCTAATTTTGGTGAGGAGATAGGGATGGAACAGCCCTTTTTCCAGGTCAAAAAGGGATTGACCTAGGAGGTTGATTTTTGTACACGTTATTATACTTTGGATTCCCTATTGATTGGCTTAAAAAGGAACAATTTTTGTATTTTTGGCCCCTCAGCACCGCTTCCCTCAAAATGGAGCAAAACTGGATTTTAACCCAAGGTCATCCCCGCCCATGTATATCTAATCCTTCGCCAAACTGATCTCATTGACTGAATTGGAGCGATTTTGGTTGGTATCGAAGAGAGTAAATGAATTTAACGTTCGGGAGAAAAAACTGAAAATATCTGACAAGGCCAAACAATGTCTTAATGATCTTCTGGGACTCTAAAACGGATTTGTTGGTAACCCCCCCCCCCCCCCCCCCAACTATTGGTCGAAAGCCTGTAATAGTCTGGTTTTCATTAGCAAAATGACATAGAAAATCAAGTTAACAAAAGTGAATATTTAACATAGTCAAAAATGGTGGTAATAGTCTTCTAGGTCCCCAAAACGGATTTAGTTGATATTCTCCCACCCTCCTCCTCCCTGAATATTGTTTTTAAATTCGAAATGTGATAAAAGTATTCCAACTTACCAATCGAATTCTCTATTGCAAATCATAAATCACCAAATAAAAATACTTACAATATTTAAAATTTAAAATACCAACTCTTCCTTCACAAAAAACCGTCCTCCCATGGAAAAAACTTTCACTCCTAAATCATTCAGAACAAATGATCATCACTCACCTTAGAATCGGTCATACTAAACTCACCCAAAACCACACCAATATACCAGTTTTGCAACTCCAAGCCCACCTCAACCCAACACCTTCTTTCCTTTTGCCCTTCTCTAAAACATGAAAGACAAACCCTTTACAAAACGATAAAAAATCATCTAATTTAGACAATACACTTGACCTGGTGACGAATTTGATACATTTGAAAGGAAATGACCTTAGTTCGAAATTCATTTATGCCCGAATTTCGAGCAGGTGGTGCTGAAGCTCTGAAATTGCAAAAATTGTTCATTTTCTAACTGATCGATGGAGAATCAAAAGTTGTATATAATATCCAAAAATCAGGCTTTTGCTTTCATCAATAAGGGAGTTATGGCGGGGTTTCTTCTTTAAACCATAAAACACATCAGCATACGTATAAAAAATCCCATTGAAAAGATTATTCCACGAATGAAGAAAATACCTTTACTTAATAACTGAGCACTCCGGCTGCTTAGGAATAGCCCAAAGTTTACGGTCATTTGAATACCTGGTTATACCTGTATTCCTACGTTGGTACGCTTGCCGCAAAAATGCAAATATGATATTCTTTTTGACAATATATACTTCTTTAATAATAAGACTTACTGTAAACGAGGACATTAATTTTAATTTTCTAAAGACCAGGCTTAAAAATAAGTGGAAAGATTTATTAAGCAAATAAGTTTACGTTGAACGCTTCAATATGAAGAAATTTGCGCTTTACTGCGATAAAATTAAGGTAAGGGTTAGCAATTTGCATTAATCCCAGTATCTCGTTTATTTGTAGAATTTGCGCAAATTAACGTCAGCTTTTCTGAATATATTCATTAGCTTATGTAATATTATTTCCTAGATTAATACCATACCGAGCAACAGGCCGTTTTCATTTTATGGTATTATTCGGAAAATATAAATTTTAATTCTGCATTACTTTTGTACCATGTTACCACGCGGTTAAAACCGACAGATAAATACGATATAATGTATTATAAATGGAAACCGTACAAGTCTCTTGCAGTTTAAAACAGGTAGGTAGCTAGATAGCCAGCTACCTACCTGCCTACCCACCTACCTGCGCTACGCTATAGACTTTTTGGGGTACGAAATATACAACAGAGAAAGAGAGATAGAATAGACCAAGGATTACAATGAGGGCACACATTGAAGATATTTCTAATACTTATATCTGTATTGTAATTAGCGCGTGTATGTGTCTGTATCAGTTATATATGACAAAAAAGCGCAGCTTTCTGAGTTACTTGCTAATTCGCTTATCCCGAGTGTTTCGCATTAACCCCTTTTCCTATGTACCGGTGATAGATCAATGCATAGGATTTACATGTATAAAAGTTAGCATACTAAAAAAATCAAAAGAGATGAGATATGCTATTTTCAAAATTTCTTTTTTCCTCAAATCTACCGCTCACTTTGAAAAATATCTTCAAAAAAAAAAACGATGTCTTTTCAGCATAAATATGTGGATTGAGAAACACATCGCTCCTGATCAGTGGCAAGGGTAGAGATTTAAAAGTAGACCATCAAAGGTCACATTTAGAGCCCCGCTAAATCTGCAAGCCAGATTTATATGCGAGAAATAAACCGCATCTCGCATGTTCGCTTCGCTAGAGTTGCTTTTATTAGAAAATCCGACCAAAACTACATTTTCGGGGCTGTGAGCGAGTGCAATGAGGATGATAAGTCGAAACTCTCAAAGGGCACATCCCAGATTTGTGGTATAGTTTGGAAAAAAATAAGGAGTTAAACTTTTAGTTGAAACTGAGCAATGTTTCAAGATTTAAAGGTCGAAATATTTTGGTGGAAATTATATTCAAAAAGTGTATCAAAAACTAGCTCGTAAAT
>FIZR01005710.1:0-34391 GCA_900060175.1 Ferrisia virgata
AAGAAATTTTTAAGCGGGCCAGGCCCACTCAGGCCCGCCTCTAGATCCGCCTATGATAACATCATCGACTAAAAGTTACATCCTTCTCCTTAACAGTGTTGCCAAATGGCTTAGGAACACCACAGTCTTCCCCTGGAAAAGATGATCAATCCTCACGTGCAGTATTGATTTAGCCAGCGAGGTCGATTTGTTGCTCTCGCTGATCTTCGGATTATAGGTTCAGAAGCTCGTTGAATCGGTTCCTGTATTGATTGTTGAATTTGTTCTGCTTGTCTGACTTGAGCATTTGAGTTGTAAGAATGAACAATAGGTGACGGATTTATCTTGACTGATTTTAATGGCGAATTTGAATTACAGTTGAGCGGAACCTCAGTAGCTCGAAGCTGGTCAACATGACGTTTTATTTTGCGACCATTGTCCAGTTCTACTGTGTAGTGGAATTTTCCTAACTTTTCGTTTATAATGTCTAGGAGCCATTTCTCTCCTTGATAATTTCTAGATAGTACTCTGTCACCAACGTTGAATAATTTCTTGATAATCGGTTGATCTTCGGTTGTAGATTTTTCTGTAGGAGGGGGGCGTAGAATGTCGAGTGGTGCGCGAAGTTTACGGTTTAAAAACAGTTCATCAGGTGATTTTCCGCTAGGGAGTGGCGTTACTCTCCACTTGAATAAAATTTTATTCAACTCTTCCTGAGTGTTTGTAATACGCGATGTGATCGCATTCAGGCATTGTTTCAATACTTCTACAGCACGTTCAGCCTTTCCGTTACTGGCTGGATGATTTGGGGCAGAGAACTTGTGATTTACCCCATCCTCGTCGCCAATTTGTTATGTTTGTATTGGAATAAAAGTCTTGATTTTTGCATTTTAATAAAAGAAACATATTTACCATTAGAATTTTAATTATACGTTAGAATAGATATTTTAGACCTCGTCGATAACATAACGTAACAACATCGACTAAAAGTTACATCCTTCTCCTTAACAGTGTTGCCAAATGGCTTAGGAACACCACAGTCTTAAATTCTTATTTTATTAAAATTACGGTTATTTCGGATACAGCTAAAATTTTGACATTTTAAAATAAAGTGGTTGATGTTGAAGTTGCGCTCTTGACAGAAAGGACGTATTTCTGGTTTTGGTCTCTTTTGTAAAAAGGTAATGATAAGTGATTTTTGTGTGTCCAGTTAAAACTCGTTTGATATCGATGTTGATTAGTCTTTGGCAGTTATTGTTTTGGATTACATTGTTGTGCAGTCTTTTGCAGTTCTTTTGATATTTTGACAGCCGTGTACCAGACAGATTTCATTCTAAGTTACTTTTCCAATGATTTTGTAGGTCTATGTTTGATAGGAGTTGGTGATAATTTGGGAAAGTAGATGCTTGTTTTGCTGTTATGATTAAGAATACAATTTCTTCCTAAATTTTCGCCCTCGTTTTACTCAGGCACTTGTTTAGCCTAATTTACTGCCATATTGTTACTGAAAATCAGCCTGTTACAGTCTATCAACGTATGGTAGATGAGGGGACGAATAACAACAAAACCAGTTTTGGAGTCCTACAAGACCATAAAGGCCATTTCTGGCCATGTCAGATATTTATGATCATTTTTATTTATTTTTTTCCCCGAACACTAAAATGAAAAAAAATATTAACGAGTTTATTGCATGTGTAAGGATATCTCTATGCTGGAAAAAAATCCTTCCTTTTGCATTTGTTGATGAGTTAAAAAACATGGTCGGATGCTTTTTGAACAAACCTTGTAGATGATTTTTCCCTTCTGACTAATAAGAATACAAAATGCAAAAAGCTGTTTGTCTTTATTTTAGCAAATTCAACAAAGGTGAAAGAGAATATCTCTAAAATGGCGAAACCGTCTAATTTAGGCAATGACGCGACATCGCAGTATGCGAAATTTAGATAAATAAGACGAATACGACGACGACGTCGACGACCAACAGAAAATATAAACAAAAAAATACAAATGAATATAAATGTTTTAGTTGAGCTGGTGTTAAAGTTGAAAAATTAAACTTTTCTAAATATTTTCGAAGCGCAACTAACTCGAAAAAATGAGTTAATCTGATGATTTATTTCATTGAAAATAATAAGCAGTATATACAGAAGAAAAACTCCTTAGAGGAAACTTTTTCATCCTTAAACGATTCTTTGTATAGCATAAAAATTATCGTGCTTTTCTTTCGTAACAATAATGAACATTTATTTTAATTTAAGCGCGAAGAAATTAAAATGCAATAATTTCTCTCACAAGCAGAAGATTCTTAGTATCCTATCGTTCTGCTATTAATTAAACTACACTACCTATAAATTTAATACTCGAGATTTTATATTCAGATAAACAATACGTTCTCGCTGAATTTTACATTTCGAACGAAAAGAAAGAAGAACTACTGAAGAAAGGAAGGGAAAACAGATTGACGCGAAAGAAAAAAAGTATTAATGAATTTTCTCGTCGTCGGTGCAATTAACAAGTCTTTCGTGGTATAAAAATTTTACCAAGCTTTTTCACCGTAACTCTACACTCGCTCGTACATTCGGAGCCATTATCAATGAAAAATTACCACTGTGCGTACAAATTTGCGGGTACTTAATTCCAGCCTCTTAAAGATCCTTGTTTGGTTGAACTTTTTTTTTTTTTTTTTACCAAGTTAAAGATAATGTGAAAGGAAAATATGACGATGTTGTAGTGACGCAGTATTTAATATACGCTCGAATGTACGTTCGTTATTCTATTATGATTACAACACTTGGTAAAAATTCTCAACACAAGTTACCCACACGTTGGTAGGTAAATAAATTTCTCCGCAGATACGAATGTTCAAACGTCGCCAAACGCACATTACTTTGGATATTAATCCATTTCAAATAACCTACCAAGGCAGCATTTGTCTTTACTAGAGCGAATAGGTGGGTAGAGTGTAAAAAAGATACATGGATACTTCATTGAGAAGAGGGTACTGTCACGATACTCTTCATTCATTATGTTCAAAATGGGTTCGAAACGTTTACGAACAACAGTTTGTACACCAAAGATAAAGCGTCGACAACGATGACGGTGCCATGGCATGGTTTGGCACTAGGCTTAGTAAGCACATCCAATCAAGAATGTGTATAAGATGTAACACCTTTTTAAGTGTTTAAATTTTTCAAACGCGTCGTTTAGCTTTTGGTGTGGATTCGCTTAAATAGATCCATTTTAATCATTTAATGCCTTTCTATCTTTTCATCTTACAGGCTATTTTTCAGCATCGGTTTTCATTCGAGATACTTTCCATTAGAGTCAATACCCTGTGCGAAAGGAAACTTTACCAAACTAACACACATCATCAGTTAACTACTTTCACGCGTGTCGATTTCTTCACCAAGCTCATCAACAATTAAACCTTTCTACATAACTTGAATGAAGTGAATCGTTAAAATAAGTAATTCTACACATTTCAAAAACAATAATCGCAAGCACGCCTTAAACAGGATTTATTACAGGTGGGAAAATCTAAATCTTACTCGTATATTATAACGCGTTCTCCCATCTAGGTCCATATGAAAATTTCACCTTATTGCAAAAATTTATGATTGTTAAACGTCGTATGCAATGCGCAGCAGAAATGTATTTTCTATAATACTACTACTTTTTTCAGTTTTTTTTTTGTCGTCGCGTTACGATTTTTATGGAAGTTTTATGATCATGATGAAAAACTTTGCACCAATACGGCAATGTATTGTGAATATATATACACATAAGTCAGATTACGTATACTGGAAGGAAATATATGTGTATAAGTAGGTTTATAGTGTGCATGGTTTTATTTCCTTTAAGGTAAAGTTTTCAATATTTATTATCCTAGTTCGCTTTAATGTGCTGCAGATAAAAGCTCCGAATTTGTGTTGTTGAATAGAAGCCAAATTTATTTCGATGGATATTTAAAATTTTTCCAAATCAGCTACATCAATTCCCTTAAAATTTAAGGGGTGGTTTAAATAACTATAGATCTGCACTCTCACCAGGGAGGTTGACCAATGATTGGCTGAATTCTGAATTCCAAAGTTGAACAGCCGAGAACAATAGAGAATCAGCTGCTTAATCATCAGTCTTCTTTTCGACTTGGTCTCACAAAAAATTGACAGAAAACAATCCACAAACATACCATGAAAGAAACTAGGAAACCGATTTTATACCACTCTCAATAAAGTTCACAGGTTTCTAAAACTACTTTACTGTATAGCTTATATTCTAGCTTTATACCCAAGTCATAAGTTAGTTAGTTGTATGAAACACAATCTCTCCATCATTCTCCAATGTATAGTTATTGTTCGAGTGAGATTTACCAGTTTTCCTAGAATCCTTAATGATCCTACATTCCGCCATCCTCGTTTGTGTTTATTGTTGTTGCGAATGCGAAGAAAAAAGCCAAATAATTAAAATTTAAAAATTAAAATTTAGGTTAAAGTTATTCATGTTGAAACTTTCGCATTACTTTTATCATTTAATTTGAAAACATGTTCTAAAATGTAATTGAAGTTGAAATAAAATTAAAATCAAAGTTCATTTATTTACAATAACGAAATGACGATATACTTCGTTACAATTGTCCTCATACATTTGTACTCGTCCAATCCGTTTTTTCCCTAGAAATTCACATTTATTCACTTCAATGGACATCATCAATACTAGTTCATTCGCCAATTTCACCTAACAATCATTAGCACCTGAATCCATTATGACAGAGCTCTATAAGCTAGTTAAAATACATGGGACTATCAAGTCCATATTAACACATGCCGCAAAATTGGATGTGTCAGCCTTACAACCTCATGAAATTGATTTATGGTTCGAAGCATTGAAAAAAATCAAACATGACTTCAAAGATATTCAAACCAAACTTGAACTGGTAAGTACAGTTGATACTGATAAGGGAATGATCCTCAAATGATTGAATGTGCTACATTTGAAAGTATAATTATGAATCACAGAACCAAGTTGAAGTTAAAATTGGCTAAACCAACACAAGTGTATTCACAGTGTCAATAATGTCATCATCTGCCTCAGCCAATGCATCAAATTCTCGATTATACAAAATAAATTTACCTAAGTGCACTAGTAAATGATACAAATGGTCAACATTCGCCGAATTGTTCAATAACTTAGTCCACAACAACAGTGACATTCCAAAAATTCAGAAGTTCTACCTTGTGTTGTAGTTGAGTAGTAAGGCTGTTGAAAATCCATTTGAGAGACAAACGATAAAACAATAATACTATTCTCCAGAGTTTATCCCATTAATATTATTATTTGTATCAATGGAACTATTTGCAGCTAACATATTTAATGAAATTACATCAAATACATGACATATAAATCCAGAAAATGATATTTCGGGTATCAAATTCGCAAAAGTATTCTACAAAGCTGCACCTTTTTGAAACACATTCAACCAGATTTCAGCTGATCTTACATTCTGTGGTATTATTGATGTGATATTTATAACTTTACGTCAAATACAGACAACGTATTTAAAATTATTTTAATTTTGAGACCATGACTGTAGGAATTTTGTCAATTCTATCCTGGCAATACTGGCAGACACAGCATTATAAATCTTTTACCATATTCCATATATTTCTACGCGAACAAATTATCAAGTTTGTTTTGAAATACATATTTCACCTCGTTTGTAGACAGATTTTGTACCAATTTGTTCTTCGCATCGATATTTTTATTATTTTTTCATAAAATACATAGGTACTAAATATATCACCTTCTCTTCGTCGCTTCTATGTACCGTATCTAGCAAACGCCTCCATTTTAGATATTCCTTATAATCCTGGTAAACTTGTAACAGGTTCGTTAAATATTAAAATTGGACGATTCATTTGCAAAATCTGATACAGATACGATGGCGTGGCTCGTTCAAGTTTAATGCTTTACATGTACTAGCTCGAAGTAACGCGGCTTAAATGCGAAATATACTATATTATAGTCACTGTAATTAGTACTTGGCTTAATGAACTCGCTGTTTGTAATTCGGATAAAAGCCTCGAGAGTTGCTAATGTTATGCGGCGGTATGAGTAGGTATTTCAGAATTCACCAACGTTTAAGTGTTAACGAGTAATTTCACGTTTCTTTACCAATCTACTCGTAATAAGGTGTTGGAAGTTTTCGTTTTTCAACTTCATTAACGAGTTCACCTGTCCGCACTTTCTTGCAAACGTGTATGTAGGTTTTCCCTCATCCCTATATTATTTTATCTCTTACACGCTTATAGACTTTTTTATTTCAAAGAACTAAAGTACACTAATGCATACGCCTAAAGTGAGAGTTGATTAAATACAATATAGGGTACAGCTTCAAGTGAAACAATAAGTACAACCATATGACTCCTGAGAAATATTTTGTGTTTTGTCATTCTCTTGTAGAAAAGCTAATATGATGAGTGATGCTTATACAGACCTGTAACCAGGAGGATGCTAGCATCCCGCAGAGCTGAGCTGGGCATCCCTCAGGAAAATTTCATCGACATAGGAAATTACGATTTGTTTAGATATTTCAATTTTTAATGGTATTGGAAGACTTACGAATTAAGAACATTTATTCATTGTGAATTAAAACTTTAAAATATTTGTACAATTTTTTTTCACCCGTAGGATAGTAGTGTAGTCTGGGTTTCTATTTTTCAGATCTGAATTTATAAAAATGAATTTAATGGTACGTCCCGGAATATCCAAGCAAAGCTATGAATGCGAAATTTTGATAAAATCAACATTTTAACAATTAAAAAATACATTCTGGAATGTTTTTTTCTTGAACAGTGGTAGGAGTACAGGTAAACATTGTAGTAATGAATGAATACGTGAAAACCCCAAAAGGCATATTTCAGACCCATATTAAATCATTATAACAAATTTCAACCCCTTGATTAAGTTGGTGGGGAGTTGTGAGGAAGAAATTCAAATAGGTAATAAGAAGAAATCCGACTAAAAAAGTACTTTTTTGAGGATGTAAAAGGGAGCAATGAGTATGAAAATGTGAAATCCTCAAAAGACACATCTATGACCCCTGCCAAGTGTACATACCAAATTTCAACTTCCTGGCTCAATTTAGAGGAGAAGTAAGGGAAAAAATATCTCCCTTTTTAATTGATATAGGAAGCTGATTTTTGGATCGATTATGCAATCAAGCTTATTTTACAAATTTAATCGATATTGGTCGGTATCGAACTGATTGAATGATTTTTAGTTTCAGTGTGGGGGGGGGGGGTGTTCGTACACAGTTTCAATTGCTCCTGCTCGTATCCCATAAATGCATACAACGAGACGAATTTTAGAAACACTACGCCGAGTATCATAATTACTTTCACAAATGAACTCAAATGGCTCATTTCCATTGTTATTAAAAATTCATCTTTCAGAGAGAAAGGGAATGAAATGTTTACAAAACACATTCGCATTTCGATGTAATGATTTATCGGAATTGAACAAAAACATGCACGTTACAGATACAGAAAAATCCTTCAACATTAAAAATCATAACCGAAAGAGGAAAACAGAATATTCTTTACTTTACCGTTTCGAATCCATTTATCAAATTATTATAAAACAAATACACTTCTAAACGAGGGAAATAAATTTTTCAAATATTTATTTTCGATAGACGAACAGGGAAAAGTATAGAATACTAGCAAAGAATAAACCCTCGAACGTACGTACCAGCTTTCTGTACTGGTAAGTAAAATCGTTTCGAATATTTGTCAAAATTAAGTCACATTCTTAATGGAGTATCGCGTTCAGTCGATTTTTCAAATCCCTTTTGCTTGGGAAAAAAAAACTTTGTTATACATTATCGGAGACGATGTTGTGGTCGCCCTGTATACGTATGACTATGTATAGTGAACGTAAACGATGAAACTGGGGGAGGGGAGGAGGGAGAGAGACGATTCGACGTCGACGTTGGTGCTATTTCGCAAAAAGAGAGAAAATAAGGTCATTTTATTTCGAAATGAAATGCACACATACTGTATATGTTTTTCTATTGTATGGTATTGTTTCGCATTAGCTGGAAAAACGTCGTCAACGAGAACAGCATTGCGGAAGTAGAAGCATTCAACGATTGTTTCTGTGTATTTTCCGGGTATTATAATAAATTATAAACTCGAAAACATTACGAATTTCTCATCGTGTTTTACCCCTAACTCGAGGATTTTTTTTCTTCCTTGTAACAAGTTTCAAACTTGCCGAGCAATTGGTAACTTTTTAATATTACTTGGGCTTTATTTTGCACCTTGCAGTAAAAGTACATATATATATTGCGGTAAAATAGCATAGATATATTTAACTCGAAAGCGAGAGATAAAAATACGTACCAGAAATTAAGCAAAGAATCGAGAGCAAGTTTTTCAGAAAGTTTTCGTCGTATCAAGTATTGAAAACATTCGATTTAAGTAGGCGTTTCCTCTTCCATTCATTGTTCGCAAGTTATTCTTTCTGTTCTACTTTTTATTTGCGAATATTAAGTAACTCGGTATATTTTACGTTAGTTCGGCATTCTGTGTTCGATACATGTTGAACTCGGAGCTGAGCGAGGTGGCAAAGAAACAGCGAGATTTCCACTACATCAATTTTTGTTTCCTGTACGATACGGGTACAAAATTTGATGCCAAAACGAAACAAATCGAAGCTAATGTAGTGTACATGGGCACGTTGATTTATACACAATGCCATGTTTTACATTCAGGCCTGTCCTATGGTTTGCACACACGATGATTGTTTGATATGCAGAAAAAGTAAGTAATTCATATACCAAGTTTGAAAATTCAACGAGGTTTAATACAGTTTCAATATACAAATTTAAAAATGACCGCAATGGGATATCTCTGATCTAGATGCAAGTAATTCCTAAGTCTGCCCTAAGAGTTGTATAAAATTGGAAAAAAGAATTTCCAACAATTTTTGAATTTTTTCAAAAGCCAACAATCCTCTTACATTCTCCCTCTCGTATGGAGTTGGTGATTAAATCACCATCAAGCCAATGATTAGGACTTTGAACCTCATATGCACAATCAAAGTAAAGCAATATAGTGAATCGCGACCGAAAAAGGATACAACGGAAGGATGAGGTATGCTCCCTTAAAAATAAATACTTGGGGTATGAAAAATTAATGAAGCCTCAGAAAATCTATAGAATCGTGAAATTAATTTAGCTGGATTCATCACCTTGACCCTACCCAGTCCTCAGGTATTCGCCTACATATGTTTTTCCTGAGGAGTTGTAACCCTGCAGCAAGAGTTGATACTTCAAATCTACAAACTCCCTAAATAGACAAAATGAGTTTTCCATTTCTTACCGATCACAGGGCCATAAGTTCAATATGCTTTTGCGTTAAACTATTACGCTGGATAAAACAAGGTATAACCAATTGCACCTGCCGAAACTCAACTGTAAATTATGATCAATTTAATAAGAATAGTACGTGTGTTCGCGTGCGTATTGTATTTTTGTACAATGTTAGGAAAATTCGAGCCGGCTATGTTTATGACACGTCATAGAATTAATTATACAATTAATTATATGTTTCAGTTCAACATCACCGGTAAATGGTATTTGCCGAATTCCAATTCACCGGTGTTTTATTTACACTTCCGAGATAGTGTTTCTTGGATAGAAGCGGATGCTGTATGCCAGTTCCATCATTCAGAGCTTGTCACTGGTGAGTAATTGCAACTATTTTACAAGTAGAACATCGTATAATCATAGAACATGAATCGGAATCTTTTGATGTTCTTCGGGCTGCTTATATCTCATTGGTAAAAGGAACACAATTTTTCATACGTGTGTCAGAGTAACAGAACCAGTGGCGGCTCGTGATTTCATGAATTGGAGGGGCAGATTCTATTTACTTTTACTGGGGAGAGGGGGGGATATTAAGAAATTTTTAAATATACCCATTGGAATTGAGCTGGATTATTCAACCACACTTACATATATTTTTTATTTTTTTTTTTAATCATCATATGCAGACTTTGGTAGCTACTTTTATTTGTGGTGTTGGATGACTGTTTTTAGTCAACCTGACTCGGGCGTAGACCAAATGGCCTAAAAACCCCTACCCTTCGAATAGACAACAGCCAGAAAGCAACGACCACACACCTATCTTCATATCTAACTGAAAATAAATAAAGTAAATAGATGTTATGCCCACTTGGGGCTGAGGAGCTTCCGCTCCCATCTACATATTTAGTCCGGGTTTGGCGGTATCGCTGATGAAACAAAAGCACTAACCGTTAATTATACAACCATAAAGGTTGAAATAAAACAATACAGGCTAAATGGCCAAACAAATGATGTACTACACAAAGATCTCAGAACAATCTTCTACTAAGGATAAATCAACAACGTATCCAGCACAGGTTGTGTGCCTACTGTCTAGAAATTTGATATCTTTGCTCGACATGTACGCATGCGCACGCTAGCAAGATTGGACAAGATGGTCTACATCAGCCTAGCTAGGTATCTACCAGCGTGGATCGTTTTTAACTTTTTTTTGGATATCGAAACGTAATAGAATAAAATATTTGTGGAGCAGGGTCAAAAGAACGAGGTAAAATTTTCAGCCCCCTATTCCTCATAGAAATTCCAATCTGGCTCTAAAATAGTTCAAAATTTGAAAAAAAAATTCAAAAAATTAATTTATTAGAAATAATTCTTGTTCGACTAGTTTTGCCCATAGAGGCCATTTCAGACGATTTCCGAATCTGAACCTTCTTTATAGAGCAATATAAAGTGTAAATTTTTTGCGTATTCGTATATTTTCAAAAAAAAGTTGTAAAAAAATTTTTAAACAAATTATACCGCTGGGTACTTATAAAAAAGCGAGATTAACAATTTTATAATCTATCCAGCTGATTAGAGGCGATTTTCCATCCCCTGATCTTTTGTTCAGCGGTTCCCATTTCGCTGTTTTATTTTGCCATTTTTCTATATTTTCACTGATTTTACACTACTATTGAGAACAAGATAGTGGTTAGAAATTTCCTCAAATGGCCTAGTTGGATTATTCTGTTAATAACCTTCCTGTTTTATGAGTCCCCAATTTTCTGAATTTCTCCTCCCTAATTGACTTATGAAGTTGATTTTTGGATATGTAATACAACTATGGATTCTCTATCGATTGACTCAAAAAGGAACATTTTTTGTGTTATTGGCCCCTCAGCACCCCGTACCTCAAAATTCAGCAAAACGGGATTTTGATCCAAAATCATCCCCAATCATATGTATCTAACCCACCGTCATTTTGATCAGTACTGAACAGAGTAAATGATTTTAATGTTGGGGGAAAAAAAGAAATATGATAAGGCGGTCTTCTAGGATCCCAAAACGGATTTTGCTAGTCCCCCCCCCCACACCATTGGTCGATAGACTGTAATAACCTGGTTTTCATTGACAATATGGCATAGAAAATCAGGCTAATGAAAAACTGCTTTGTAAAGCCAAACTATATCGAACATGATGTAACTTTCGTATTAGAATAATATGTCTCTTCAATCCTACACAGGAGACTAAATTCAAAGCAATATTAAAAGAAGAGTTCCACATAAATGATGAAATAACTATAAAATGCATTGCTGAAATCCTAATGAAAATCTAGATTTCATTTTTTCATTGTGTAGTTAACGTAAACCGTGTTTGAATATTCATTTTTGACTGGTTGACATAATGTTATCTGCCGCTTAGATTGGTACACAATCGGTTCAATAATGATTCAAGGTCATCCAAACAAACATTCACGACAGATTTGATTCTACCCGTAATTGAAAATCTGCACTGGCGACAATTACAATGTCATCGCTGCCGAAGACGAAACCCAGGTGAACAATTCGGTTCGAATATTTAAAACTGTTTAAAACATTATACGAAACTTTGAAAATTTAATGTGTCGTTAAACTTTTACGCCAACTTCTATAATTACGCGAAACTCGAATAATATTTTTCAAATGCGGAATGCATTTTCAAGTAAAGTTTTGTGCAAAAGTTTTAATTTTATGGTTTCTGTGGTCGACGTTGAAGCTTTTATTTTATATTTTTAATATAAAGAGCATTCTACTTCCAACGTTATTATCGCCCATAAAGTGATGAACGTATTAAAGATTTTTCCACACTTTTTCTCTCTCATCGCGCACCATGGGTAGTATATATACCTAGTACAATCTACATGCAGCACGTCGCTTTGTCGCGTCACCATTTAATTGTAGATTTTACACAGAGTGCAAAAATTATTGTCGTTCAGATGTCACACAAAAAAAAGTTTTCTGCGAAGTAATATAATTTATGAATGATTTCGCCGTGTACCCATACGTTGTGGTGTTTTTTAACCACTAAATTAATTCGCATAATATACGAAGGTTGTTATTTTTAAAGTGTTTTATTCGTATAATTTATTGATAGTACTTACTGGGACGTTTAGATATATGCATAGTCGTTCTCGCATATTTGTACCTTGAGCGATCAGTTATTTCACACCGACTTGGTGAATTTTGGAAGTTTCTTTACAATGGTAATAGGGGGTAGAAACGAACATGAAAAAAATCGCATAAATTGATTCTGATGTTATATTGCAACGGTAGAGTATCACAGGCATAGTTATTTGTCGGTGCCAATCACTCTACATCATGAAGTTTCGAATTTCATATATGAGGTTTGTGGAAAATCATTCGCAAAAAAAAACAAAATTTACTGCAGCATAAGCATAATATTCGTAGAATATCCACAGCTAAAGAAGTACCTGTAATTGCAAAACTCCTTCGCCCATCGTGCTCTTTTACCATTAATGTAACAACGGAAGTTCTTGGATAAGTTATGTTTACATATTAAAGATGCATGCAATGTAGTGAAGATAACACTCAATGCCTTAATCAAAAATTACAAAAATTCGATGAGATTATCACTGAATAAAAAATACGTAGGTAGAGGTTTAAGAAATACTCGGCCGCGCTGCATAAAAACTTAAGAAAGTTTTTGATAGAATGTAAATAATAATAAAGACTTCACTTGAATGACAACAGTCGTACCGATTACTTATATCTACAAAATCATAATAAATTCACTTTCCCTTATTTTCTTATATAGTAGCAGTAAGCGATGGCGAGCTGAAGGTCAAGCATCCGACCACCTCCCCTCCCTCCGCCCAATAAAAAAAAAACAATATCGTTTTACATCTTTTACATTTTAATATTTTGTGTACTGCCAATAATTTCTTTTAAACAAGACTCGATGTCAATTTCAATAATTTTAAAAATTGCTGGATTGTGTATTATGTATTCTTTGAAAAAAAAAAAAAGGTAAAAAAACTATCTTGTATTCTGAATTTTCGAAGTTTTTTTGCTTATAATGGTAAATGTAATGACCAAAATACGCTAGAGCCTACAAATAGGTCAAATACGTGAAAAAAAGTATCACTTACCTAGGCAAACGAATCACTTTTAGAAACAATAACCAAAATCACGCTACCTTATTTGGAAAATTATTTGGCTATAAAACCGCCAAATAATGGCCCAATAAGTTAGTTACCTATCGACCAGTACTCCTGATAAATTCTCTCGCCTTCGCTCCTTCGAGTCTCTGTGTTTCGCCAAGTCACGTCCATTCATTTTATGTATCGGGTGTTACCAATAAATTCGAGTGGTTTTGTCTTGCGACGAAAACCCGGGTACTTTTTTGATTTTTCCGGATTATCCAGAAAACCGATCATCTGAGACGAGTTCATAAGACGTGAACACTCTGCCGTAGGAAAATTCTGAAGTATTATTTGATAAAAAGACTAGAAATTCAATTACTCTTTGCATTGACATTGCGTTTGCTTCAAATATATGGTTGTGGAGACCGTTAAAATGCTGGTAAGTAATACACAGAAATTCAAGTACACAAATTGATTCAACAAATTTGTTACACTGTAACAAACACCACATACTAAATTCCAACTTCCCTACGTAACAGGGGGAAGGGTGAGATATACGAAAAACAAACCCAAAAAATAAGAAGCACCAACTAAAAAACAATTTTTTCGGGGTTGTGAAGGGGTGCGATGAAGCTAAAAAGTCGGGACTCTCAAAAGGTAATCTAGAACCTCTACTACATCTACATACCAAATTCGAGCTTTCTAGCCCAATTTGTAGGAGAGATAGGTGAGGAACGTCCCTTTGACAAGGTTAAAAGGGAGAAAACCCTTCCTACCTAATTGATCTAGAAGACTACTTTTTGAAATGTTATACAACTTTAAATTGTCAATCGATTGACTGAAAAAGGAAAAATTTTACAATTTTAACTCCTCAGTACCTGTCGTCTGAAATTAATTGAATTTTGACCCGAAGTCATCCTCACCCCAGAACATCAAATCCGCTCACAATGGAAACCCATTTCCCAAATTTGATTGATTTTGGTCTGTATTAAACTAAGCAAATAATTTTTAGTCTGATTTTCTATGTCATATTGTCAATGAAAACCAGACTATTACACTGTATCGACCTATGGTGGTTGAGAGGGGAAACCAACAAAATCCGTTTTAGGATCCTAGAGGACCATTACGATCATTTTTGGCCATGTCGGATGTTAATTTTTATTTTTTTCCCCAAAGACTAAAATCATTCATCAGTTTTCAGGTGAAAAAAATAAAATGAAAATAAATATCTGACATGGACAAAAATCAGGGTCAAATACCAATCCCATTACTAGCACCAAATATCGCAGAATTTTGGGATTTTTAGGAAAATCTCAATACCAATACCATAAGACCTGTTAAAATTCCAGTACCAGACTATCAATGCCATACCATCCGGTTCAAGTTCATTATTTTTATTTATTTTTATTTGTTTCCCCCGAACATTTAAATCATTTACTCTGCTTGAAACTGACCAAACAAGCTCGAATTCGATCAATCGCCTTACTTTGGCGGTGGATTAAATATCTATGAGTACGGATGAACTTGGGTCAAAATTCAATTATGCCTTAATTAAATTGCCCCTTTTTAAGCCAATTGATAGAGAATCAAAAGTTGCATAACATAACCAAAAATCAACCTTCTAAGTCAATTAGCAGGGGAGATATGGAGGGTTTCTTCCTTTTTGACCTTGAAAAATGGATATTATATATGAGTGGGGATGACGTTGAGTCAAAATTCAGTTTTGCTTCATTTTAGGGAGGGGGTGCGGAAGGCTCAAAAATACAAAAATTGTTCCTTTTTGAGTCAATCGATAGAGAATCCCAAATTGTATAACATATACATACATCAACCTCCTAGGTCAATTAGAAGGGAAGATATGAGAGGTTTTCTCGTTTTTAACCTTGAAAAAGGACTGTTACTCCCCTATCTCTCCATCAAAATGTGCTGGGGTGTTTAAATTTGGTATGTACATTCGATAAAGGCCCTAGATGTGCCTTTTGAGGGTCCCAACTTTTCATCTCCATTGCACCTCCTCACAGCTTTTGAAATATGTTTTTTTAGTCAGGTTTTCTCATTTTTTTAAGTTTATCCCTCGCATAACTCACCTCCAAATTGGGCTAGGAAGTTGAAATTAGGTATGTACAGTCAGCAAGGACCTTAGATAAAATTCGTTTATTTCGTGTCCAAGAGCCATACACTTAAAATGGTATCAAGATTTGTCAGAAGTTGGCAATTTATTGAATTACAAGCGTTTTTGACGATCACCAGAACTGGTGTGTGGTCGCTAGACTCGAGTACATTATAAACAAACGTTCATAGAACTCGATCTTAATACAGCTGCACACAATTTTCCAGTACCCAACATACACACAGAACATAATATCTACGTACAACTCGAGTAGTAAAACCCCAGCTCATTTTGAAAGATACAAGAAAATAATAGAAAATTACCGTGTGTATACGAAACCATTTACCGCATTACCATTACATTTTCACACACCGGTTACTTTATACGTTACATTGTATTTGCAGAAAAAGTATACGTGTGTTCTATAAAGCACACAGACATACACATAGGTAGGTAGGTAGGTAGCTAGGTAGCTAGGTACCTTCAACCTACACCGCGTAACTAACATATGTATACGAGTTATCTCCACCAGAAAGACCAAACAGCGCAACATCTGCGCAACATATACTAAATTATCGGTTAAAATGGAAATTTCAAAAACGTTTTACGCTAATAAATTGACTGGTACTAGTTTCATTACGGAATTAACTTATGTCATTCGATTGGAAACTGTTCAAATCTTCAGCATGTACTCGAGCGTATACAGCGTAGAAGAATACGAAAATCCATTCTGTACCGAACAAATTTAACATTACATTTGGTAAAGACGCGAACAGTTCTAAGTCGTATTTTACCAGCATTTCAATGTATATACTCCGCTCGACAACACATCTTTCAAATTAATGATTGTTCGGCTTTCCCATACAAATAAGAGCACCGCTACGAAACAGCTATAGTACGTTAGAATAATAGAAGGACACACCCTCTTATAATTTCAACTAAAAACAGAATTACGCGGGTTAAGGGTTTTCCAAAGTGTTGGCAGAATGATGATGAAAAGAAAGAGAGAGGAAAAAAGGACGATTATGGGTATTATATGACCATGTTCGCGAATCCTACAAACTTTACTCCTCTACTTCAATCTTTTTCTTACACTTTATCCAGTCGACAATGTCGCACCGCTATAATGTGATTTTTGAAACTATACCTAGTGATACGAACAGTACCTTTTTTATAAGGGTTATTCGAAGAGATGCTCTAGCTCATGGTGTTTCGTAATTAGCATACAATTAGCAGCGTATATGTTTTAATTCGAGCCAGCCTGTACTAGACTTAATTAAAAATTGACTATTTCGCTTCAAACGACTGCAGACTGCAACGAAAAGAAAGCGAAAACTTGGTTTTATGCTTTCAACACATACTGTGATTTTAATCGTACACTTCGCTTTATCTTCCAAGAGATAATTCCGAAAATATGTTCTATATTAAAAAATAACATTCAACGAAAACAATTATCTCACCATTTTCAAGGAAATATTCTACCAATTATCAAACAATAAAGAGTAAGTATACCTATTTCGATTTTAAAAAAATACGACTCTATAAAACATGTTGACAAATTCTAATTTCAGCACAAGGAAAAGTCGCGTGCATGTGTGACAAAAAAAAATACATAGTTTTACCTCGTACATACAAAAACCTCACAAAAATAATTATAAAACTCTACTTCCCCACAGCAATAATCCAACAATGGAGAAATTAATTAATTTTTTTCTTTTAATAATGAATACTCGGCGAACTCATTTTTAAACTATATTTTAACAATTTTTAGACTCATTTAAAAAGCTTGTGTCAACATAATTTCTGTACAGCTCACGATCAGTTAAATGGAGTTTGAAATGACACATTGCACGAAAGTGCTATATCACTAAAAAGCAATGTCACCAGCAAATTTAATCTAATTTTTTTTTTCAAGAGGAAGAATTGTCTACATAAGTAATGAACTTAAATTACTGAGAGGAGGATCAAAATCTGGATCGTTTGGTCTGAAATTTCCTATTTAAATAACGATTCAGCAGTTACACAGAAATTGGGATGCTAATTGGAAAATATCAAACGGTGAATTTTTATAAGTCGCCGTCCTTTGGTTTTAATTTTCAATGACATGGCGTAGGCCTGATGATCTTTTTTCGATCAGAAAATCTGGATCGTTAATATCGATACATCAATAATTATTGATAATGTTTCATGTAATTGATAACTTTTCTCAATTTTGGCTTTTTTCATCAATATTTTGTAAAAAACGAGTAATTGGTTAGTAAGTTTACAAAAATTACTGAGAAACCCATCCCCTTTTGCAACGTTGGAAGTACAACAAACGCAATCAATTGTTTGCTCTGAAATATGCAATGTACCTGCATGGAGAAAACTTTTTTTTGTTTTACTGTTTTACTTCTTTCATTAAAAATGGTCCAGAAAAATGGTAAAACTCTAATGATCGGTTAGAGCAGCGTGGCAAGTATAATACTAAAAAACCTAAACCAAACGCAGTTCCCAATAGTTTATAGGCAGACAAGAAATATGGGAAAAGCATTGTTCTTCAATAATTGAATTTATGCGATCCTTCAGATGTGGCCTTTTTTCTAGACACTTTACGTGTAGCTTAGTCAAATTAAAAACAAAATAGAAATAAATGGTATCTTCGAGATTTGTGTTAATAATTTTTCGGACGGGTCCCAATAAGGATCCCTTAAAACCTTACATCCCTACTGTTTATACTTTCTTTTCTTGGGGGTAAGACGTGTCCCAAAATTTACTTTTTACCAAAAATATCAAAAACCAAACCATTTAGCGACAAAATAGTTATACGAAATTATATTCATGATAAAACTTGTGATATTGTGAATTGTGATAACACGTTTTGAAAGTTTGAAATTCTAAGATCTAAATGATGAGATGTGATATAAATGAATAGTGACGATGGTTTCTAATTCTACGAATTCTAATAATACAGCAATGATGGTTTCGAAAGCTACTAATTGTAATTAAGAGTGATAATGGTTTCCAGTTCTACTAATACTCCAAGTTTAGGTAACTACGTCCAAGGTCTGAAAGTAGACCCTGAAGTGTATGATCATTACACGGAAAAAGTACTATGTATCAAAGTTAATCCTTACATAATGATGAAAAATATGAACCTGGAATGGAAAATGCTAGAATCACATCCGGAAGACATATGTAAAATGGTAGAAACTGAAATCGTACAACATTTTGTATACGATATTAGTTTTTACACGAATTATATTTCCTTTTTTACTCAAAGTTTTATATCCCACAACAGCCCAACAACTCACCATTTTGTAAAAATCACTAATTATTTGAATTTTTAGATAAGGTACTACATACATTAAGCAGTAAAAAGAAAAACTGTATAATAAGTATCAAAATCACGATGGTATATTCGTATCAATCTTTGCGAACTGATAACATTTTTACCATTTTATTCTCCAAAATGCATAGTGTGAGTATGCAACCCGCGAAACCCCTATTGCCTTTTGAAAAAAAGAACTACCGTTTGAGTTTTGTAGACTATCTTACCAATGCCATTCAGTGTGTTTACGAATCATCGTCTCATGGTTCTAACGTGGTAAAATCAACAATTAATCCCGAAAATGATGAAAGAAATGTTATCTCGTTAAAAAATTTTCCAATTTCAGGTTTAAGTAATTTCCATCATTTTATTTTTGAAGGTGATGAACGAATGTCAATGAGATTGTATGCTGATACCATATTTGAAAGCATATCTACTCAAAATTGAATTATTTTACATTTTGCTGTAGGCTATCATATTCTTATAATACTTTAAACACTATAAGAATTTTAAAAACCTTGAGGCACAGTTTCATATTGATACTAGAGTTGTCAAGACCCAATACCCAATACAACCTTTTAAAGAGGTGAAGTTTTCAAAATGTCAAAAATCGTATTTTAAGAAACACCCCAGAATATGCGTGAAAAAAAAAAGATCATATTAACAACTTGTACAAACATGCTCATATCTTTACAAGTACCAAACTACGCATAAAGAATTGAGAGCGTTATAGAAATACCCACTCCTTTCGGAGAATAATTCTCCATCGTTATGCGAATAAAAAGGCATTAAAAATTTTAAACCTTTTCTCGGATATATCTCCTTCAATATTCAAATTAGTTTGAAACTTGGCATGTTTTACGTGGTACAAGCGAATAAGCGAAGGGTTCCCATGCCGGTAGAAAGGATGGAAACAAGGAAGGTTATGTATTATCCCTTGTGTTTCTGCTTTTTACTACATTTTTCGGTATCTTGCACCTTTAGAAACAAAGGTACCAGGCTCATAAAAATGTAAAAAAATGCACATTTACATTAATTCTCGCGAATTATTCTCGAATTAACTGGTACTTAGAAATTTAACCGTATATCTTAAATTTTAATTTGATCTCGTCTCTTTCAAAATATTCCCCAGGTACTTCGAGATGGTTACGTTGAAATAATGCGTTAATTGTACAACGCAAATGGGTAAGTAAATTTAAGCCAAAATATGCGATGCGCAGTGAAAAAAATTAGGTAAATGTAACGTATATACGTCTCGTTTGTTCTATGCTGTAAAATTTATTATTCCGCTGTTTAGTATGTAGGGATAAATCTTCATTTCTGTGGTACATATATATAGTACAACCTTTTATGATTTATGTAACTTTGCACTCGAGGCGTAGATAAAAAGCAATAATCAGTTAAGTTTTCCGCTGTAAAAGATCTAAGTACAAGTACATTATACTGACAGTACGCTTCACATATCATTGCTTTACTCAGAACCAATAAATAATGAAATGTAGGTTTGCGTACCTTTACTTTGATTAATTAAACAAGAGTAGAAAATATCTACATCTTTTTAGGAAAATTTGTTTTTTTTTTCAAATTCTATATTTCAAAGTAATGTGAAACTGAAACGTGCATTAAATGTGGATTGCAGTTTTGAATTTCCTTAACCTCACTCCATCCCTTCTTATATTTGTTGTTTTTGTTTTATAGAAGCTAAATCAGTGAAATGGTCTGATCACATGAATGTAACTCTTGTAATGATTTATAAGTCTAACGTAGCAAAAGAATTACAAATTATAAAAAATCAAATGTAGGCATCACAAAAGAACTAAATGAAACGTTACATTTAGCTTTGTTTCTTCAACAGATGTCAAATCTCAATACAACATCGCATAGGAGAGTCAGGAGAGTTCTTTGCAAATTTTTTTTTGTCATTTCGGAACTTTAGATTTCGGTATGGGTATCCGATCTTCTATTTGAAAGCATGGTATCATCATTCTTGTCTAGGGAGTTCTGAAATTCACATGTTTTTGTTCACTTTTTTTTAATTTAGCTCGTACCCATGTGATGAAAATTCAAAATTTCATACTATAGTGTACTTTTAAGCTGAACTTTATTAGATCTTCGAACTTCGATGTCATATAATATCAATCATGATGACTAGCACAGAACGCCGTTTAAATCCAATTTTGATAAATTTCACAAAAGTTGAACTGTCTTTTGTAAGGATAAATTTTTTAATGTCCTCCAAGGTCATTATATCCATGTGAAATCATAATTCTTGAAGATAATCAGGAAATCAGAAATACTGAATGATGGTTATCAATTGTATATTTGTAAACTTTAGATTGAGGCAGCTTCATTGGTTAGCAATTTCTGTTTTAGTATTTTTGTTCATTTACTAATATTAAAAGTAAAAATTGAACGTTTCTATATTTTTTTTTTTTTTCAATAAATGTTTGAAATCCATAAATTATTTGTTTTTCATAAAAAATGACCAACTTGAAATTTTTAAATTTGGAAGAAAAAAAAACATAATTATTTTATTTTTAATTCTATGAAAAAACCCATGTTTGAAATAATATAACATTGAAAACGTAAAAAATGATTAAAACATATTTCCATTTTTGGGCTGATTTTCTATGTCATGTTGGCCATGAAAACAAAGACTATTACAGTGATGATTGTAATATGTCACGAAAGCATCATTTTACGATGTTTTTTTTTCTCATTGTTTCAAACATAGAAACCCTGGGTGCAACACTAACTTAGATATGTTTTGTAAATTAGGAATGTGATAACTGGAACGGGTACAAAAAATAAAAATTCATTTTTAAATCCAATTTTTTTGAATTAAAAAAAGAATTGCAAAAGTTTAGCGATGCGCGATTCCTTGAAAAGAAACGGATTCGTTATTTAGAACGAATCGAAAAAAAGGAATTAGATTCGAGAAAATTGATGAATCGCGATAAATAAATCCGATTCGTAAATTGGAAGGAGTCTAGTCATATCTGCCTGTTCGTCTCTCAACAACCAATCAAGAAGAAGTACGATCATCTTTAGCAGCTGAAGGAACACTTACCGGCGGGCTGTGGCTTTTTTTTATAATTCTCTGCCATTTGTAGCTCACTGGGAAGACCAAAAAAGTACCGATTCAGATAAATTCGATTATATTATTTTAATTTTCTTTCGATGCATGTTTTTGTGATTCTTTTTAATGAATAAAATCGATGCTCATACAGGCACGTCAATTTTCATTAAATTATTTAAATCATTGGGAAAAAAACGCGTAACCCCACTGAAAGTAAAAAAACTATAAAATAAAAACTAATATCGCTATTTTTTCAGAGAAGGGGAGAGGGGGTGATTATTTCATAATCAGAAGAAGCTTTCACACTGCTTCACCTCGAGTCAGTCCAAAACAAAATCACTTCTCGTAAAATTTCAAATTTTGTAGTTACAAGGTTTTTCTGGAAAACTGACGATTTGTTTTTTATTTCAAGACACGATGGTTAGTCCACCTTATTTATGTGCAATGAAGTGTAGGTAGTCTTCATCGTCGTTATCGCGCCTCCTTTTCAGGAGGTAGTGTGCATCTACGCCTACATTAGGTGGCTCCTGGCGCACCTAATGGTTTCTCTGAGGGTCTTGCAAGGTGAGTTAGCTGGTGAGTTGGTTGCTACCAGTTCTGATCGTTTTCTTCCTCTTGTTGATTTTCCTTGTATCTTTCCCTATCCAACTAGTAAGAAGATGCCATTCTCTCGAATTTTATGCGCTACCTATTTCCGCTTTCTGTTTTTGACATATTCCGAAAGGACTTTCCGTTCTTCGCCAATTCTTGTTAGGACTACTTCATTTCTTACACAGTCCTTCTACGAGATCCTGAGTAGTCCGCGATGACACCACATTTCGAAAGCAGATATCTTCTTTTCACACTCCAAACTTGTGGTCTATGTTTCACAAGAATACTTCATAACGGACCGAACCTAGCATCGCATTATCTTTTTCCGAAGATCAAGATTTATTGATGGATTACCAAGTACCCGGCTGAGGTTGTTGAACGCATTTTTGCCACGCAATTCGTGTCCTAATTTCCTTGAAATTTCTTCCATCGTTGTTTATCAGCCCTCCTAGATAACGGAATTCGTTTACATTTTCAATTTTTTGCGTTCCGATCTTGATTTATACCTGTTTATTGTCATCTTTTATGAACTTCGTGACTTTAGTCTTGCCTGTCTTGATTAAGACTGATAAAATTTTGTACGAAAAATTTTTTTGAACACCGAGTGTTCATTATCAGGCTTATGTGCATTTAGCCTTGGGACCTTCCTCTGTTCAGTATGGCCACACCCCCACGTCACGTTCCCTTTATATAGTAAAATCTATAATACTTATTCAGATCATTTCAGGAGTATTGAGAGGTTATTAAACCATTTTCCCTGCTCACTATAAGTGTATCGCAGTATTATAAAAAGTCATATATAAGTTCAAATGTGGTATTTATGATTGCTCGTAAACATATAATGATGCATAAAACGAGGAAGAAAGGCGTCATAGCATTGAAATGTTTTTACTCGGCTTTTCGATAATTAATGCCTTTTGGGATGACAGGCGCAATGCTTCCATAAAGAAGCAAGAACAAGAAAATTTACGATGAAATTGCCGGTTGATATTAATTATGGAAAGTTCACACCGTTGCGCAATGAAGAAAACTTACTTTGAAAGAACAAAATGAATATAGATGATGACTTGATGATGATAGCGTTTCCATTCGGAAGTATATTTGCTGTAGAAAGATCTAGAGTTTTGAAAACTGTTTTCAATGTGATATACAGATTTTTTCTTATATCTATTGTATAAAAGGAAAATCATTAAATTCTAAAAGTCAGAGGTCTGTTGGAAAATGACATCGGAAGTAGAAAATTCAATGTTAACAAAAAGAAAGGATTAAGTTTTCACCGTTATCATCGGAACCACAACATGCAGATTTTCAAACAGAATGATACGAGTAATTGAGATAAGTATTTTTGCACACAAAAAAATTCCGCACGTGGAGTTACAAGCAAAATAACGCGCAGATTTTTCCCGGCACGAACGTCGGCAAATTAATGTAGGTTACATTGTTTATGATGAAAAAAGAAGAAGCTGAGGGTAATTGAGAAACAACCTCTCGCTCGTAATAGAAGTCGTTAAATTTTCAGACCAACGTTGTATACTGTACTTAGCTACCTACCTATCTACCTACATAAGAATACCACACTTCTATACAGAAATTGTTTTTTTTTTTTTTTTTTTTTTTTTTCGTTGTTTTCATTCCGTTGTTTTCCTTTCTGTTATAATATCGCCAAGCCTTAACCTCTTGGAAAAGTTTTGAATCTTTTAACACAGCAACATTTCTCTTCGTCTCTTCCAGTATTATATTGGAAACTCAAAGAATAATACGAAACGCTAACCAAGGTATGATGAAAATTTCATTTAGAAATCATTACCTAAATGGTATTTTCAATTTATAACGTTCATTTCTTGTTTATTCCCATGGTTCTTGTTGATCTGCTACACTTAAATTGAAACACATACATATATTGGTATTTTTTTAATCAAAGCTTAACCATTGGAAAAATAACGCGTATTTTTTCAAAGTAAACATCAATTTAAAAAAAAAAAAAAAAAACATCAGTTAGCACATATGAATAAAAAGCTCTATCAAGGTACATCCTTTACCTGATACACACCGCAAACGAAATGAAAAAAAATACCCAGGTATAAACGAAATTGAAAGAATTTCCTTGGGCACTTTTTAATTTTCTTGACCGCCGAAGGGGAAAAGCATTGACGGACGTTTACACGTAGCGGAAAAGTTCACGCAAAAGATTTAAATGTGTTGCACGAGTTTCGCAGTAATAAAACGTACAGCACTGGAATTGTATACAAGAGTTTCTTCGAAAGAAATGTAAAAATTTTTTCATCCTTTGTTTTGTACCAGAGATGATATATTTTTCTCCCGTTAAAACACCTCGCAGCTGGAGCTGGCAAGCTGTTTGAATACACTTATTTGCCGGAGAAATAAAAACCATTTTGAATGTCTTCGCAGAAGAGAGGTAGTTTTTTCCAACAGCATTTTTTTTTTCTCATACCAACAAAAGGGAAAAAAGGGACATTAAAAAATTTGTGTATAATTCATAAAAGAGGTTAATTTTGTATAGGGAATTAAATTATACTACATTGAAAATTTTCGCATTTCGTAGCCAGAGTTTTTCAAATACCCACTTGAATAGATTTGTACGTACAAGGTTACACAAAAATTTTCTCGTTTCTTTTATCCGCATAAAGAACACGAAGCTGTTAGTAATTTATGATTTTCATTATCGAAAGCTTTTTTCAAAACAATATCAGCTATCATAATCCAACCTTGAATCATTTTAAACAGCTTCGGAGTATTTTTAGCTTATGAACTTGGGTCAAAATTCAATCATGCCTCAATTTTGGGGAGAAGTTGCTGAGGGATCAAAAACGCAAAAATTGCCCCTTTTTAAGTCAATTGATAGAGAATCAAAAGTTATATTACATATTCAAAAATCAACTTTCTAAGTCAATTAGTAGGGGTGATATGGGGGTTTTTCTCCTTTTTGATCTTGAAAAAGGGCTGTTCCTCCCCTTTTTCACCACAATATTGAGCTAAGAAGTTGAAATTTGGTATGTACATTTAGTTGGGACTTACAAATGTCAGTTACTAAGTCATCGCAATCAACAAGGCCCTAATATACCACGAGACCCTCCTTCATCAAAAGAACTGTGCTTGGACAGTGGCATGTTCAATCAAAGGATGAAAGCAGCTCAGCTACCTCGATATCGATAGCGAAGCATTAAAAACAGTCATTTGTAAATCAAGAAAGCAGTCAACATTAAAATCTCTCAAACACCCAGCATGACACAGATAACCATAAATCAAATACTCAAACATGGAAAGACAACTTCTCAGGATTATACAATTCAATGCAAATCATGACAACAGAGCCACTGAGCTCAGTCAAGCTGTTGCGAGCATCCGACAATGTGATGTAATTCTTTTGTCAGACCCCTACACCTACTTAGGAAGAATCCAAGCAACTGGCTGGAATGCTGTCAAGAAATATCGTGTGGCTACACTGACAAGTCAGGGTCTCAAATATACTATCATTACACACTTAACTGATGAACCAATTGGAACTACTTTCCATCGCTACACTCTTCCAGCCCTACAACAACGATGGACTCGAGAACCCATCCCTAATGCATCTATGAGACTGAATTCTGATTTACCTCGCAATTACTGGCTCTGCAAAGCAATCTCCAATCATAGATGTTTTAGGCGTTATTTATTCGTGCAATGAAAAGTGAACACTGAACTCTGCTCAAACTGCAGACTTCCATAAACTGCGCATCATGTAATTCTGAACTGCCCTCGATTTGCTACTGCATACTCTAATGAAATACTCAACGTATTCAACAGAAAACACCAACTATTCATGTGGCCAGTAATTCGTCAGCTATGGCAAGAAGAAAGAACACACATTGCTCAAACAGGCCATCACTTCCGCCATTGATGCTTGAAAAGGCATAAAGGAAGACCTTGACTAAGAATCTTGTGAAGAAACACTGTTTTAAATCACAGTTTGTAAAATCGACCATCCACTACCACGGCAGGTAGTGGTTTTCAGCCCAGGTCAATTCCATAATCATTAGTTTAATGGTAATATATACCTCCCATCCTGAATAAACCATTAGGTACCAAATAAAAAAAGTAAGTTGTATAATCTAAGATTGTTTTACCAATAAACACACCTCATCCAAAAAAAACATTTAGTTGGGACCTTAGATGAGCCTTTTGGAGGTTCCAACTTTTTAGCTCCACTGCACCCCCTTACAGCCCCTAAAAAGTGGTTTTTTGGTGTTTTTTCTTATTTTTTGAGCTTGTTCCTCGCATAGCTCCCCTCCAAATCAAGCTATGAAGGTGAAATTAGTTATGTACAATTAGTAGAAACCCTAGATGTGTCTGGGGGGAGGATCTCGACTTTTCACCCTATTTCACCCATTCGCAGCCCCAAATATGTGGTTTTTTGATCGTTTTTCTTATTTTTTGAATTTGTTCCTCACATAACCTGCCTTCAAATTGAGCTAGGAAGTTGAAATTAGCTATGCACATTTAGTAGAGGCCCCTAGATGTGCCTTTTGGGGATTTCGACTTTTTAACCTCATTGAACCCTTCCTACGCGCAATGAATGTTTTTTTTTTCATTTTTTCTATCAGTGTGTAGGTTATAGGTAGCTATAGTACGGTCAGTGTATGAACGGCTGACATAATCGCTCGCCTGGGGCGCGTTATAACTGAACGCGAACCGAGTCGTAATGAAAAGTGACGTATTTTTTCAGCAACATTTTTTGTTCTCTAAAAATCTCTCCATAATCCATTCTTAATTTTTTTTTTCTGGAAGTTGATTGTTTTAAAAACGATTTGAATGTAATACAACAAAGTTGCCGCCGTGCCGTGTATTTTTTGCCGTTGCCTTCAGTTCGAACGACGTGATTGGTCAATTTTTGTCACGTCACTTCTGCAGGTTCACGTCAGAGCCATTATTTCATTGACCGCACTATAGGTGCATATAACTTTACAGCAGCGAGGAAATGTGCCACTAAAAGGGGAACAATGAAAAAATTCAGAGAAAATTCGAAAGTGATATATGGAGTTTCATTCAGGTTGGAAAGTAAGTGTACAGATCTGGTAATAAATCAGAGTATGTACATTATACAGTTTCAAGTTGTGGGTACAGTATAAATACCCGCGTTTCAAACACTTTTTTTCGAGCCACTAGTTCTGTTGTAAGCCATGAAATATAAGATAACGTGTTATTCGCAATTAAGCTAGCTTTTGAACTCGACAAAGACAACGAACTAAGCGTTCAGTGCGAATTAAATTATTCATCAGTTCGTGGCGATATCTCATGAACAAACGACAGATCCACTATTAAGATAATTTAGTCTAAAACCAGCATGGCTTTCGCGGCTAGGCCACTTCCGGACGGCGACGACATTTTTGCAAGAATAAAACAATACTGCGCAGAGCAGCGTAAAGATCAGAAATACGGCTTACGAGGATCCAGCACGATACAAACACAAAACTGAAAACTCTCGGACTTCAAAAGATGATGTTTCGAATTTCGAAAAACTATCGGTGACTTAAAATAGGAAGATATTGACTAACTCGGTTCAGCTTATACCACTAATTTACTCAGCTTCTTTATAAAACTTTTCAAAATTATACCGGGTTGCAAGAAATTTCATTAGTTTAAAAGCCATTTTGAATCGTAAAAGAAATCTTTTTCCAAAAGAGGGCGTAAAACAGAAAATTCTGAACGAATCAACAAACCATACACAGATATGAATCTCTTCATATCGTTTATACTGCGACGAAATCGTGTATATACATTGTCGTTGGCTGCTTAAAGCAGCTATACAGTTTTAATATGTATAAGATGAAAACTAGGTGCCAAATTTACACAATGCGATTTTTGCCAACGTTATACACATGAATAATAAATTCTCCAATAAGAAAAGATATTCGTGTCTTGTAAACTAGGCCATTCGACACATACGTATACTTATCCAAATACCTACAATCATACATATTGCAATAGAAAAAAGGAAATTGAACTCAATTAAATTACCAAAAAGTTCAATTGTCAAGACTTGAATATTTTGGATTATAAACTTGTACCACTAAAAATACATGTTTCATGAATAAGTTGCCTATCTTGAAAATTGATGGGGCAAAGGCGGGGTGTCTACTGGGGCGTTTTAATTTCAGGTTTTTTTCGAAAGTCGGAGGCAGTATGAAAAAAAAGGTTGCGAAATTTCGTCAAATGAATGTGGTAAAAATTTGGGGTCTTTAACTTGACCTTTACCCCCACATCCTATTGATTTAAAATTCTTGTACGGGGATTGGTAGTATGAGCAAAATTGAACAACTTTCATGATAACATTTTTAGTTCAACTAGTGTCGAATCCTACTATGGGCAAAACGTACGTGTAATGCATTGCGTGCATTTAACAACTATTACACGCTTTCGTTCCGAGACAGCACGCCATCTATTATCAGAATCAAAAAGCTTGTAACTGGTTTGAGTGCCTACTGGCAGCCCACTGCTGAACCCTGGCTAGCGATGCGGTGAGTTACCTGTAGATAGCGTAGGAAGCAACGGGAAACTACTACGTGAAAGCTCAATAAAACAAGATATCAGTTTTTAGCTCATAGAATAAGGGGTTTGCTTTTGAATTTTAATTAAGTTTAATTTGAATTAAAATTGTAAAAATGTATTTACACAGTATGTAATTTGAAATTGTTAGAGTTTTTTAAAAATTAATCTAAATTATGATCATTAATAAAATAACTGAGAATAAGAATAATGGTATTTCTTAAATGAAATATTTCCAAATTTAAAATGGAACTTCGCATTTCGCCGGCTGCATATCCGATTTCAAGGTACTACAATTTTTTGGACACTTGAATATTGGCTGGATTAATAAGCAATACAATTTCTTCAAACGTAATCTCAAAAACAGTCAAAATAATTGTTGCTGATCTTTTGAATCGTTCTTTAAAAAATTTGGTATTAATGTTCCGCAAATATCTCGATCGGGCCGGAATTACCTAAAAATCGCATAGCACCATTAAACCTCTAAAAATTCACTTCATATCCTGGAAAAAAATTTAACAAATACTCGGTGTAACTTTCTATACAGTATCTTACCAACACCGACGACTCGCAACCTTTGGCGCCATCTCTAAACAACTCTATATCGAAAAAAAATCACACTACACGATAATTAACACAATCGTCACCATTTATACAGAATTTCAGTACACACCACGATGATGACGGTGGCGATGGGAATCGGATGGGGTGACGTAGTGTTTTCAAAGCATAAAACCATCTGGTACTAGTTGCAGGGTGTATGTGCAGCAATTGCTAAAAGCGAACTAGAATGAAATTTCCTTTATGCTTTGTTTACGCGTAAATTATACCATCGTAAAAGTTTTCCAACTTCGTGTAACCATTCACCTAAATACACAAATGGATAAGAGAACCCTATCGGGCATTAATTTCACAACCGTTTTACATTCGTATGTTATTTCATATTGTAATTGTTTAAATATTAAAGATACGTTAAAAGAGAACATTTTTTTACTTCATTTGTTATTCCTCCGAGGCAACTATAAATTTAAATTATTAAAAAACTTTCGATTCTTTGAAAAAAAATTTCTTTCTCCTCCTCCTCCTTCTTCTTCTTCGTCCTTTAAACATTTTTCCGGTAACATAACGCGTATATGATTAATGAGAATGGTTTTTTTTTCAACTCTCAAAAGTATGATTACGGAGAGTTTGAAAATTAAAAAGGAAGAAAAAAAAAAGGTTTCTCTAAGTTTTTTCCTGCTTTTTTTCGAGTAAAGTTTTTTGTTTTAGCAACGCGGTAATACTTCACATTTTTTCCTTTTGACGTTTATTTTAAACATATAAGACATTTACAACGATCCTGTGCGTAAGTATTTTTCTCCAACAGTCAAATCTTGAAACGAATTAACAAAGAATAGAAAATACGAGTATACAGCCTACAATGTAACAACGTATATACCTAATGTACGTATTTTGGCTTGATCTCTTCATCATTTTAAAGAACTCTTTTCTAAATAGAATTTTCCAAAGAGAAGAATCAACGTTAAATGTATTACGACGAAGTAAAGTGCAAAGGGAAGTAAACGACTAATAGATAAGACCGCCATAGCCGTATCATAATGCCAATCTAATTGAAAAAGTAGTTCAAACACAGTTAATACTTTCGTTTGATGTGAAATTTTCTACTATAGATAACCTTTATGGATATTTTATAAACACTGTCGACAGTCTATAGCGAAGTAAATCTAATTGAGAATATTTTATCGTCGCGTCACTCGTCAGTAACGTTAAAACCAATATGTAGTATAGGCCTATATGTATCGTTGATTATATCAAAGCTGCTGCGAATACGTTAACATCATTTTATAAATTTCGACATGTAAGATAGGTACCTATACCTACTATTTAATAGGGTAGGCCGAATTTTGCTTTTTTTTTTAGAAATCTGCAAAACGGCGATGTCACCATAGTTGCAAAATGACCTCAAAAAGACGTGATAAAAATTTCAGCCCTTTGAATTAATTTTTTAAAGTGGCAAAATTCGATTAAAATTCAAAAATTTTCAAAAAGTTGAGTAAAAAATTTTGGAAAATTTTTTCCAAAAATGGAATCGTTGTACAGATTTGAACTTAAGGTGGAACTTCGCGTTGTAAAGTTATCGTACCAAATCTCTTAAGACAATATTTTATAGACAAATGAATTTTTCCATTTTTTTCTCGTTTGAGAGTTGATAATTAAAAAGAATTAAGTAAAATATCAAAAATAATGTGGATTTGAAATAAAGAAACAATTGAATCCATTTGAATAGCTGTTCACTCGGGAATTTTTGCCATTTTAAAGAAATTTCAACCATATCAGTTCAGTTCCGTTAGACATTTCTGCAGGATTTTCTGAAAACAACTGAACGGAATTCGATGAATAATTTTACATATGTTATAGAAAACAGTAGCCCCGACAGGTATACAGAGCCCTTTTTTTGATTCTTTTCACCTAGCAAGAATATTATCATGCTAAACGAGAGCACTTTTTCCGAATTTCTTCAAGCTCAAATAATTTTGATCTAAAGTAAAAAAATTCAAAAAAGAGCTCTTTACACGTATCGGGGGTACTGTTTTCTACAATGTATCGAAAATTCATCGAATTCCATTCAGACACTTTTGAGAAATCCTGCAGAAACTTCCAACGGAATCGACATGACTGAAACTTCTTAAAAATGACAAAAATTCCGATTGATCGTCTTTTCAAATAGATTCAACCGTTCCATTACTTCAAAGTAATATTATTCTTTGAAATATGCTAAATTACATTTCATTTGCGACTTTAAAACGAAAAAATAACGTCAAATTTATTTCTTTTAAAAACTTTGCCTTTGACGAAAAAAAGTATGCAGTGAAAAAAAAACGCGAAACGCGAAGTCTCACCTTAAAATGATCATTCGTGGAAAATTTTCGTCATTTCTCCTTTTTTCAAGGATTTTAAAAAAATGTCACTTTTCGTGTGTTTTTACAATTTTCCAAACAAACACGAAGGAAATTTTTTTTGAAAAACACCCGCCCTCCCTGTCAAAATGTGTTTTAGACATCAATTTTAGATGATTAAGCGCAAATTTTCAATTTTATCTGCACATAGATAATTTTTCAAAAGTGCTGGACTGCTTAAAAAGAATGGGTTTCCATGTTTTTTTAAAGATTTTTTTTACATCATTAGAAATTATTTTCCGGTAAATTCTTAGTAAAATAGACCAGGTACACTTACCATCGTTTATTTACGTAAAATCTGTTTTTTCCCATTTTGGCTCTTTCCAGGGGTTCTCAATTGATATTCCAGTGTACAAAAATACAGTATAAGTGGTTCAAATAAAGAAAAAAAAATGAAAACTTGACTCTGAGAGTCTAAAATTGATAAAATGCGACCCCTGTAAAAAAAAGACCTTTTTTGAGTGACCCTGAAAAATGGTCTTTAGGGGATAAAATTGAAATATTACGCTTAACCACCTAAAATTGATGTTTTAAATCCATTTCAGGGGATTGGTGTTTCTCGAAAAAAATTTTTTCGTAGTTTTTCAGAAGATCGTTTAAAAATTCCTGAAAAAAAGGGAAATTGCAAAAATTTCCTAACAATGATCATTTCGAGCTCAAATATATATAATAATAACATTTTTGGAAAAAATTTCAAACTTCACGTGAGTTTTGCAAGTGAAAAAATTGAGTTAAGCAGCTGAAATTTTTACCACATCTTTTTGATGAGACTTCGCTACTATATTATAAACACGCCGTTTGCCAATTTTCAAAAAAAAAAAAAAAAAACTAAATTTGACTCACTGTAGTACGTAGGCTAGCTATGGAACACATGGAAGTATTTATACAGGGTGTTTCAGGGCAGAAGTAACGGATATCAGCTAGTGACTAGGCGACACATGCCCAGTCTAGGTACGTAAGTTTGCCTAGTCTCTGAGTCGTAGGAACTGATCTACTCGGATTCAAAAAATTTTTTTTCCAATTTCGTACAAGTTTTTCAAGCAAGCGCCGCTCGAGGACCAAAATAGGCAAAGATGTGGAATTTATTCGAGGAAAATGAAAATTTCATCTAGATTACCATGGAATAATTAGTTTTTGTAATAACAGAACAGAGAAGCAAGAAGTTGATGAAATGAGAAAAACGTGCATCAAAACCTTCAATTTTCACGATTTTTGTGGAATTATTCAAAAATTTGTTTCCATGACGCATCAATTAAATTAATATCATTGGATGAAAAAGTCAGCCCTTTTCTATGTCACAAACCTCATATCTGTGTCTCACTTGGGACTTTTTTAGCTTGATTTTCGCGACATATCATAATCAGGAGAATTGAAAAACGCGATGTTTTTTTCCACATCATCAATGTGGGTAGAAAAAGCTCAATGGGGCTGAGAAGTTGAAACTCTCTGAACAATTTCCTAGCTCAATTTGGTGGGGAGATAAGGGAGGAACAGCCCTTTTTCAAGGTCAAAGGGGAGAACCTTCATATATCCCTTCCTAATTGACTTAAGAGGTTGATTTTTGGATATGTTATACAAGTTTAGGTTCTCTATCAATTGGCCCAAAAAGGGGTAATTTTTGCTATTTTGAGCTCTTGGCACCCTCTCCTCCAAAATAAGGCAAAACTGAATTTTAACCCACGGTCATTTTCACTCATATATATCTAATCCGCCGCCAAACTGAGCCAGTTGATCGGTTTGGAGCGATTTTGGTCGGTATCGAGCCGAGTAAATGATTTTAATGTTCGAGAAAAAAATAGATGAATGTCTGACCTGACTAAATATCGCCTTAATGGTCTTCTCGGATCCGAAAACGGATTTTGTTGATATCCTCCCTTCCTCCACTGTAATAGGCTAGTTTTCATCAATAATATGACAGAAAATCAGGCTAAAAAGAAGAATGAAATTTCGAAAAAAAAAAAAAACTCAAATTCCCATCATTTTTGAGAATTAAAATGCTCATAACTTATAATCTGAGTGAGATAGAGAGATAGAGGTTGCGGCAATGAGAAGAGCAATTTTTTTTCTTCCATTAAGATCAATTTAATTGATATATCGTGAGGACAAATTTTTGAATAATTCAAAAAAAAATGATAAAAATTGAAGATTTTAGTGCACGTTGTTCACATTATTTTCTCAACCGTTTGCTTGCCTGTGCTGTTAGTGCTAAAAGTAACTACATCATGGAAATGAGGAGCTGAGAATCAAAACTCACATTTGACAGTAGGTAAATTTTTGGTAAAATGCAAAATAATATTCAAGCTCTAATCTACGTAATTTTGGATCTCAG
>FIZR01005726.1:0-32184 GCA_900060175.1 Ferrisia virgata
AAACGCAAAGCACCTGGTTGCGATGGTATTGAAGGTGAATTGTGGCAGGCTCTTGCTGAAAGTGGAATCAAAGCAGTACGGCAACTCTGCGGTGATGACCTACTAAATGGTGTAAGCTGGTGCTGATTCCCTAGCATAAGAAAGGAGATGCAAGATTGTGCACTAATGATCGAACAATCCTACTAATTCCACACAGCAGCAAAGTCATGTTAAGAATCCTGAACAATCGGGTCGAGGTGTATCTACACAGGCAAACTCCATCTGAACCAGCCGGGGTCATACCAAGAATAGACACAAGGGAACAGACAATGAATGTCCAGAAAATTATCGAAAAGTGCAAGGAGTTCAACATACCTGTAGTGATGTGTTTCATAGATTACACCAAAGCCTTTGATTGCGTGAATTGGAAGAAGCTCTTCAAAGTTTTAAGAGAAATAAGAGTCCCCGCTCATATAGTAGATATGGTGGAGTCCCAATCAGAGTTCAATTCTGTGGTGGTGAAAGTGGGTGATACCACCTTGATTGCTTCAGATGAAGAGGAAATGGCAGAGATGACCAACCTGGTGAAGACAGCCAGCGAAAAACTTGGACCAAAGTCATGGTGATGGATTGGGCCAAATGTCGTCTAGTTTCTACAGCTCTATGTAAACACAATAAGTCAACACTTTCATATATTTAGACTCCATCATCAAAGCAGATAGAGGCTCATTGGTAGAAAGACTGCGCCGAATCGCTCTGAACATATCGGCTATAACTAAGCTGTATTGCCACATATAATAACAAGATCTCTAGAAAGACAAGGAAGAGAGTGACAAACCAACATTTCAATTGTCAACGAAAAACAGGAGCTAGTCAGGCTAAGTGTTTTATGTCAGAAACGCATTGTAAGGTATTTTGGACATGTGATCAGGAGGGAAGTTGGAAATCTCAAAAAAGACATTCTCTTTGGTAAGAGCTGTTTCACAGGCACGGGATCGTGATAGGTGGCGCTCTCATTTAGGTGCAATATGGTCCTACAACACTGAGACTTACTGATGATGACACTGAATAGTTTGAAAATCAGGAACTCATTCACTGTTATCTGGTACTGCTTCTGGAGAAATAACTTCTCAGATTTTGGACTCAAAACTGGGAGGTTTAAAAGAAGTGTCGATATTTCAAGTGGAATATTTGTAATCTGCATAAAATTTCAATATAGCAGTCCACTGCGAACACCATTCATCTGAAACCAAACCTGGCTGATCTCTCCTATTTCAAATAACAAAGTTGAAGACAAAATCTTTCATAACTCGACGTTTATTCAACACCACATTTAATTTCAGTATCAGAATGATCAATTATAATCTTAGGTAAACTGAAGCAACTGTTCGTTCTTCGTTCAGAATAATTATGAATTACAGTAGATGAGAACATCTTATGCACATAGGTAACATCTTAAGGTAATATTGAGATGCATACAAATCCCCGTATGCGTAATTATCACAGTAATGAAAGTACAACAGCATCGAAAATCATGCCAACAATATTAATAATATAATGTACTGTAATATGTATGGTACAATCATAAAATTCTTTTCACGAATAAATTCAATCCTTATTAAAAAATTATTCAAAGGTATACCTTCACCAACGTCTCAAATAATTTACTGCAAATACCAATACGCAAGATAACTACTGGCAAGCTAGATAGTAGGCATTCGATTTTAAATTATAATTATTCAGAAAAACTATCATAATGCCCTATGCACTACCCAATTTCTGAATAACACGAAGTAATCAAGAAAACTAAAACGCCGAAACTATTAAAATCATGCGACAAACCGCAAACACAATCTCCAAATCAAAAGAACCCAGCCTCCTGATGTTTAATGATTCACCTTTGTTTTTTTTTTTTTAACAAACTGAAAGTTATGTCATAATTTCTATTTTCTACTTTTTACATTGATAAATTGGATGAAAAAGATTATAATAAATGGTCCATTCAGTATGAGAAAAAATTAATAGATGAAAAAATTGAGCTCGTAAAATATTCTAATATGTATCCTTGTCTTCAAGTGTATCACACCGAATTGGTTAGATTTTTTTTTTGTTTCTAATAACATTAAGTCTTACTGTCAGTCATTACACTGTAATTTATTGGTAACTGTATGCATTTGTTCTTTTCATATCTTACGCTACTTTCGTTAAATTTTCTCTGTAATTTGGAGACTTTTGGGAGGTTTCAGACCAATTTCGAGGGTTTATGGTACAAAAAAAATCAAAAAAGTGAAAGTCACTTTTTTTTTTTTGAAATTATTAACTTTTTTTTACAATGGTACGTTTCAATTTTGCCAATATAGGCTCAGTACTGCGCTGTGGGTACTTCTCGATGGTTTTAGATGAATTTTAAAGGTCAAGAGTACAAAAAACTGGCGAAAAAGTGAGCATTTAGTTCCCGATCTTAGCTCCCATCCGCGTCCTTACCAGATGTACATGAATGAAAAAACACAAACACGCGCAAAAAGATCCAGCATGTCCGCAACCATACCAAATGTACATGAATAAAGAAGATTGAAGCCACCAAGTAAAAAAATCCATCATTGCACAGGACTGCCTGGAACAAGTTGAAATTCATCCAACGTTGCTTGATCGTGTAATAATGGGTGACCAAAGTTGGTTTTTCCAATATGACCCCAAAACAAAACAACAAAACCAAGGGTGGCTGTCTCCTGGTTCAGGCAGACCAAAAAAGCGAGAATGCGCAAATCAAATGAAAACGATGATTTGATTCTTTAACAGCAAAAAAATTGTGTACAAAGAGTTTGTACCTACCGGGCAGACTGTGAATCAACAATATAAGTGCAAGTACTTGATTGACTATAAAAATGGGTCATCAAAATTAGTCTAGAGAGCTCTGAAAATTGGATACTCCCATCATGACAACTTTCTATAAAACGAGCTACATATAACAGGCAACTATAAAATCTGCTTTAAAATCAAAAAACTCCGGAGGAAACAAAAGTATGAGTGAAAATTCCGTAAAGTATGGTTAAGAGTACTAGTTTATTAACCTTGGTTGTTGGGAAAAGGCGACAAAGCTCAGTACATTTGCAATCACAAACCAATATAGATGACACAAAACCACATGATGATGGTAGGTCAATGAAGATAGACATCAAAGTGGATCGTAGGTATTTGGAGCAGAAACCTACCCAATAGGACAAGGGTACACCCACTTCCCTGAAATTTGAAATTCTATCCACATCAAAAAGTATTCCTTACATGACTGGTGATTTATCTTTAGGTCAGGATGGAATTTTACTAAGAAAAATCTTCACTCTAACCCCACACAACTGGTCTGCAAAACACACAAAATCAGAAAGTTTATAAACATTACATTTCAAATCAGCTTAAAATTATGACAGACGTTCTCTTCGCAGTTTTACCATATTATGTGGTATATTTCAGGAATTACGAGTAATTATGTAATATTTGTTAGTTCCCATCAGCTGTTTCAACCCACGGGAAACCAGTTGATTTCATTTCATCCCTTTCCAAAATTAACGGTTCAAGGGTGACTGCGCGGCTAATTAATATAAATATACGCAATGTCTATTAAAAATTGTCTTTTTACGACTAGATGAACGTATAGTAATATCACTAACTTACGTAACGAAGCTCGTTTTTTTTTTTTTAACGTTGAGTTTCATTCCAGTCGAACATATTTTCAAAGAAACATATTCGACGCATTAGTATATATAGTAAAAAAGACTTGACTCGGTCACTGGCGTTCTTCGTTTCGTATGATTACTCATAACAGCGAAAGGTTCGAGAGATTCTCAAGCAGTCAACACTTTTAAAAGTAAAACTTATCGCGTCACTTGGAATCCGAATTATCAAAAAACAACTTTACCTTTCTTACATCGTCCATGTTGAACCGACAGAGGTATATTGATGGCGATTAAGCCTACGAAAAATCCTCCAAACGACTTGATATTCATCAATTCTTGAAAACAATACAAGCATCCTTGAAGTTGGTGGAATTGAATAAGGAAAAATAATCATCGTGTAGAAACCGGATCAAAGATTCGAACGAGCATAAAAATGTCCTAGAATTATCTGACATAAAAACGATCCTATTCTTGCTGGTACAAAATTTAATCCGCTGAGTGTGATCTTTTCCGTTGAAAATCAATCTGAAGTAGAATTTTTTCGGCGTTGATGCATCTTTCTCTTTTCGTGAATACACCTGAAAAACGAAACAATTACGCTCGATAAAAATCCAAAAAAATCCAAAAACTATATATACGTAAAATTCTAACCTCGAATATTACTCTAGAAGCGTACGGCGGGAAAACAGCTTCGTTCAATGTAATCCCCAACGCAGTCAACAGGAACTGAATAGTCTTATCGTGAGCCGAGTATAAAACAACTTTGGGCTTTTCGTTAGATACGATTTTCAACAAATGACTAACAATATTTTTGATGAATCCGTACGCACTCAAAATACAATACTTCTGCCTTGGTATACTCTTGCCTAATTGACGAGAATCCCAATCGACGTACGAAAACACCTTCAGCGCTTGTTCGGCGTAAACACATTTCGAAGCTAAGCACGGTAAATGAGTGTTATGACACATGTACGCCATTAACGCGTCTTTCAAATAATGCGGATCACGAACAAAACTTCCATCCGCGAAGGTGTAAACAACCGAAGAAATATCTTCAACCATTTTCAGTACATCGGAATTGGACCGGATACGTTTATTATTCTCGGCGATTGATTGTTTGTAGTACAGCTCTTTGGCGGGACAGGCGCAATCGTCGAAACAATACGACATACTTGCGACCGTATTTAAAGGTATTTTTAAAAATCCATCGTTTTTCAGAAATCCGAACAAAAAAGCGTTCAAACTTTGATAAGTTCGCCTGTACTTGGTCGTATATGCGATAATATTCGTATGAATTTGGGTCACACCGGTGAATAACTTATCAAAATACAGCGTTCGTAAGATCGAACCGAGTTTCAAATGTTGCATTACTCCTTGTAACGAAAGTTGTCCAATATCACACTGCACCGAAGAAGGCATCGAAGGATGGTTATTTGGTTGGCCCAAAAATTGAAACAGAGTTGTCGATGCTTGATTAGACCAATTATTCGACATGAATGATGAATATTTACGATATAATGCAGTGGCATTTTCGTCGTCTGAATAACCGCAAGCGATTGTGTTCAGGTTTCGGACATGGTTCATTGGACCTCGATCTCCGTGACGGAAAACCACCGTAATTCCTTCCAAAGTGTAATTATCGCTTACAACACCTGCTAAACGAAATGTACACGTTAGCTTGATACCAAATGGAGAGAAAAAAGTGGAAAAATGAAATTATAACGTGCTTTCAGATCCGATTCGGATTAAACTGGTCGGGTGACACGAATTGTGAATTTTTTTGAATCTGCTATCCGAGAACCATAAGTTATTATTCTTTAATGCTTGGGTATCGATTGAATCTTCCTTTACGAGATGTACAGCACGATGGTACGATGTACCGGAACCATGTATACCGAGGTATCTATATACACCTGCAAAATTGAAAAATATTGTATTCCGGTAGAGGAAAAAAACATAACGTACACATCGTATCCAACTTACCAATTATAATTACGAAAATCCATAATGAAAGTAAGAGGTAACAGTGAAGAGCTCTCCATTGCCAGAATAAATTCATAACGAACTTTGGCATAATGAACTTCTAGCGTAGCTTTGATTATACGTAGTATGCCGCCATAATACACACAAGCTTCGTACGTAACGGTAACACGCTAAAGTTACACTATGAGAAGTCTTACTTCCAAAAGCGAGTGAACTGTAGATTAATTAATCTTAATGTGGGCATTTACAAAATTAAATTTACGCAGATATACCTTGAAAATTCTACGAATTCATTTCCATTCGTATCGTGAGGTAAGTAATGGTAAAGTAACACACCTAAATGGACCGAAATACATTGTCATTGTAACGAAAGGGAATGTAACTTCACAAGTAATTTTACCAATTAACGATAAAGCGGGTAATAATCTATACGAACAAAATCATATAACTATTAAGCAAAAACAATGATTATTTCATCAATAAAATCAGAAAAAACGCAAAAATATTCAAATATCGAATAATCTTATTTTCCGTTAGACGCTAACAACGTGAATGATGCCAAAATTCATCCTTTCACTGATTCGCGAATCAAATTCATTTGAAAAACTGACGAATCGTGCATCTGTGTTTTGTGTAATTTTGATCAATGAGTCATTTAAAAAAGAACGAGTATGCTCTTTCGAGTCTTATCATTCCAAAATAAACTGATGATATTTTTTTTAAATATTCCCGTATCCCAATACTCGTATTATTCGAAAAAAATCATTAAAAATCCTTAACATGGTTCTTTTTTTATTTGATCGAGTAAGAGGCTGTGACTGTACACTTTGTAACTATCAATGACCACTATAAAATGTCCAGGACTTCAACTGGTCTCGATACTGAACTTATACTTCTAGAAGTGAGGCAATTATTTACATCATTAACAAACATACTGTTGAAGTTTATACACGCTCATGAATGTTTTTTTTTTTTTTTAGATTGAGATACTGTTTGAAAGATTCCGAAACTTATCTCAAGAATCAAGAGTCATAATCTTGGCTAAATTAAAAGTAAAATTACTCGAAGAATTTAAAGGTAAATTTTACCCTAAACAGGGTTCAGTGTAATATAAAATACCTTTAAAATATCTACTTTTGTTCCAATACAGATCTTATTACTGAAGAAAGTGATCCATGCCAAGAAACAACTATAGAATTTTCTTATGGAACTGCTGTGGAAGACGATGCTGATAAAGATGTCAACATAATAGAGTAATAATAATCAACGATGCTTACAAGTGATTCTTCGATTCAACGAAATACCATTCATTCAAACACATGTTTCAGATTACCCATCGAATTTACCGACGATGTGGGGACTTATTGCGACTCAACGACGATTAATAATCCAGTACACGACTTTTTCCCTACTATTGAATCAGTTCATACACTAGAATCAGAATCTGAACAAGTTATTGTTAATGTGGCCGAAGAACTTTCTCAACAAAATGATACATTTTCTGTATCCGAACATAACGAGGAACCTGCGAAAGAAGCAGAAAAAAAAACATGTTTTATTTGTAATTATTGCGGAAAACAATATGAAAAAAAGGCAACATTCAGTATGACTTTTTCGTTATACTATTATTTGCGTGACCATTTCTCAAAGCTAACCCAACGTTTCGTGCTGGTTTACAGAAACACACCTCAAAAGACACGAAAATAGCAGAGATTACGAATGTGCCAATTGTTCGTCGCGTTTCAAAATGAAAGAAGATCTTATTAAACATTTGAAAACACATTCGTCCGAGAAAAATTTCAAATGTCCGATATGTCCGAAACGATTTGTTAACAACGCTTGGCTCAAGAATCATATAAATGTGATTCACGAAAAAAAAGATAAATTGTTTTGCGAAAGGGTATACAAAACAGTGGGCACTTGTAATCACTAAATCGAATCAATTTTCAAAGCTAAGAAATTCCGTTTGATTGCAGTGCGATTATTTCGCTTTCTCTAATCATACTTTGAAAGAGCACGTTAGACTGAAACACGACAAGATATTCAAGAAATTCGCCTGCCTTGTTTGTAAATACGTTTGCAGCGCTAGATGCGAACTCAAAGAACATATGAGATCGCATACTGGAGAAACCCCAGATAAGTTAGTATAAAATTTGAAACTGGTTACTAATTAAATCGCGTCTAGGCGTAGTTTAATCGATGATCATTTTTCAGATGCAAATTATGCGATGCTGCTTTCATTCGTAGCGGTCGTTTGAACAATCATATGAAAGGTGTACACGGCGAGAATAAATTTCCTTGCGAAGTGTGCGAAAAATCTTTCAAAACATCTGATAAACTCAAACGTCATTTTCTCATTCATACGAAAATTAAACCATTTTCGTGCCCTTTCTGTAGAAACTACGCATCCAATACGCAAGGAAATTTAAACAAACATGTGAAAGTAGTTCATCAGATGACCGATTTTTCGTATTTGAAGTAAATCTCGAATTGTTTTCCATTTCCGACCTTTTTTTTACGTGGTGAAAAAATTATCGCGAATTACGACAAACTTTTACAGGCATAAAAAGAAGATGCTTGGCCATGTTGAAGATGTACAAGAAGAATGGTTCCAAAATGCCGAACCATTTACTAAAAAATATTTGGAAAATTTATCTAATCAAAATCCATCACTTACTGTTGATCAGCTCAAACAACAATACCACCAGATGAAGAAGAAAAAAACTACGACTGAAAAAAATATAGACTCTTTGTAAAAGAAAAAAAAAAAAAAATTTATTCACTAGTTACACATTATAACCACGAACTGATCTCTTGTGTGATAATATAATTTTATTATTTTATTTATTTTCATTTACAAATTTCTAACTAATCGATCGATTTGTCTCCGAAATAACCGTATCGAATTTCCATAGCAATTAAATACGCCCAGTTCCCTTATATTGCAACTTTCGACATCACAAATCTTTTTACGATGGAAACATCGCATTATTCTCCGCCAAATGGAAATATTCGACGTTACTCAACACTTGACGAAATCTACCGAGAATATGGTATACAACCGGTGGAAGGTACAGAAAACATACCCTATTCCGAAGAAGACAGTTCATCCATTGCCGAAAGTAGAGAAACAGAACGTGATGAAGAGCTCGACTCACTATTCCAATCGGCTTTCTTAGGCAGAATATATCCGGCCGAAGAACTTGTTGATATTTCTACGTTGTTGAACATTTTTAAGTCTATGTTTTCTGTTTTAAATTCCAGACATATTCGGTACGTTTCCGGTTGTCTATTTGAATATATTAAATTTTGCTGTACAGTAATCATAATGATAATCAAATTTTGCCTATATTTGGGATTAATTTATCGATCTTACAAGTACTTTCGTTACGGTACCAAATCAATCAATTGTTTTGAAAAATAAATTTGTTGACAACAAATTCTCGTGCTCTTATTGTTTTAATACAACCCTGAACCATCGTTCATCTTGCAACCTTAATCAAGTAACAATCGATTTAAAGTGAATAAATTTTATTTGATATAAGACGTTCTTAAGTTGTAAAAATAATAAATAAAACATTAAATTTAGGCACACAAATATTACAGTACTGTAACCGAGGGGGGGGGGAGAAAGAATAAAATTTGAGTCTTAGACAAGACTAAAACAATTATTACAAATACCTAATGCTAACCCTAAATATTTTACTCTAATAAAAAAAAAGTACAGCTATGATGGAAATTTTTCGACGAATGAAAAGAACAAAAAGCAATATTAATTTACATTAACCTTATTGTGACAAAATTTGCATTATATTCATCGCGCAATTTCGTGATTATTAAACTTTAATGACAAATTTCAAAAAAAAAAAAAATAAATAAATAATAAATAAATAAATAAAATAAAATAAACAAAAAAACAAAACAAAAATTATAACGCTTTTTTTTTTTTAAATAAATTAATCCTAGTATATTTAAAAATATGCGTTAACGTTATAAAAATTTTTAAACGAAGCTTTAACCGTTATGTTAACAAAAAAAAAAAAAATTACACATTATGTTGATTAAAATGAAAAATTTACACAACATAATCTTCACTTTGTATATGTATAAAAGTAGCAAAATATCTGATCGTTTTCTTTGTACAATGCTTGCAGAAGTACAAAATTTACATGAAAATAACGGGGGCTCGAGTTGCACATTAGCCAAAGATATACGTTAACGATTTTTTTGGCGGGGGGAAAATATATAATTTTGCGCACCGATGATTGCCTCAACATGCGATATTTGAACGTCAACTCGACCCGTCAATTTGTGGTTTGCTACACGGACACAACCATTTCTTTAGAAAAGAAAAGAAAAAATATAGAAGAAAAAATATAGGTACTTTATAAATACACAAACGAAGCGTTTTTTTTTTTCTTCTTTTAAAAAACTACGCCTATGCGTTCATAATAAATTTTTATGATTTATATTTGATTCTTTTTTAAATTAAAATTTCTCTTACTTGACTAGTACAGTACGACAGAAGCGAAAGACTAGGGAGATTCGTCCGATGGTCTACATTGTTGTATTACGTTTCATAAACTTTTTTTTTTTTTTTTTTTTTTAATTTTCCACTCGTCACACTGCTTTTTTACTCGTTATTTTCTTATCTATTAAAAAACTCTTGCACCGCGTAACGTGTTAACAAAAAATATCAATAGGTATAAACATTATAAAATGGAAAAAAAAAACAATTATAAATAAATCGGATATTGTAATTCGTAATGTGATAAGAATTACTTTTAAATAACTTCGGTTTTTCTCAAATCATTTGGTAAATACCTTTGTAAAGCTCGTAAGCACATTGTGGGGTACTTCAATTTTCATACATAGCCTGCTTTATTACTCTCGATCAGGTAACTGTAAGCTTAATTATGGCACATTTTTGTATTCAAACGAATCAAAATATCCATCTACTATCATAATCCAATTGGTCAAATAGAAATACACAAAAAAATCGATCGGGAGAAGGAGAATGTTGGTTCAAACCCAAACCCCCTTTGCCCATCGTAAAACGTCACCGGTTACTCAACACGACAGAGGTCAGAACCAATAGCAACTTGACCTCAGTTCCAAAAAAAAAAAATGTATCTTGGAAATATAAAAATTTTTAATGATTTTTTTTTTTCAATTTTGGTATAGAGAGAATTGAACAAAAATGTTGTAAGTTTGAATAACCTGCAACAGACGTCATGGAATTAAAGAACAGCATTAGCATAGATGTATATTGTGGATAGAAGCGCGTTCATCTACGATAGTATGAGCCCCCTCCCCTTTCACCATAGGTATCGCTGTACAGGCATCTAAAACTTACAAAATGAGCAGTTTCCGAATTTCGATCTGATTACCAAACCAAGCGGTGGACCTTGTAGACAAACATTTCTCCTACAAATTTTGTCACGTACACATTTTGCCTAGGTACATTATTGAAGGGGCAACATTCGTTTGAATTTTATGAGCCCCTTCAAAAAATCAAGATAGGCAAATTATGTGTCTAACAAAAAATGTTGTAAAAATTTCCTAGAACAAATATCGCCATTCAAAACCACAATTTGGACCATTTTTTTCTTCTCAAAATTTTACATCGCTCTAATTACCCCCTCCCCCATTTTGGAAACAAAAAATTCGCAAAAATTGCGGTTTTGAATAGCGAACCTTGCACTAGGAAAATTTTTCAGCATTTTAAGTTATAAACAAAATTTGATTATCTTGGTTTTATGAAGGGGCTTGTAAAATTCAAAAGAATGCCGCCCCTTCAATAATGGAGATCGACAAAACTTGTACATGACAAAATTTGTAGGAAAGATTTCCATCTACAAGGTCCACTACTTATCTTTGTAGCAATGAAATAAAAATTCAGAAACTACTCCTTTGTTTCAAATTTTTAGATATTTGAACAGTGATACTTTACAGGGGGGGGGCGCGTTTCAGACTATATCTTTGCTTATTCCAGTCTTTAATTGCACGACATCCACTGCAGGATAACAAGATGAATGAATGAGACGAATAGATCTAGACAGAAGCCAACCCCAGTCAATAAGACAACCAGAATAAAAAACATACCGCAACATTCACTACTCGAATCAAATCCTCAAAAGCTTCGTTCACTTGTGCATGGAAAGTGGACACGTAGAAAGGTAAAGAGTTGCTCCGACAATTTGCATTCCAACCTTATAAACAATAAAAACAAATTCACGTAGTGTTAACATTTATAATTATTCTTTGTGCATTAATTGAACACGAAACAAGCGACAAACGTGGCAACACTGGGCCTTTAACAAAAAAAAAAATCGAAAAAAAAAACACAATCCACAACCACGCGTACTTGCAAAATAAACGCATTTCGTTGCCATATTATCTCTTTTAATGTAGGTATAAAAAAAAGTTCAAAAGCTGTATACAATTACATATTGACCAATTCAATCACACATTCCGAAAAAAAAAAAAAAAGGAAAACAAAGAAAGAAAAAACCTAATAAATAATACGTACACGATTACAATATCCGATTTTTTTTTTGATAATTGGAAAAAAAGTCATTTCTTTCGAATAACAATAATATATTCTTACTTACTACTTCTTTAATAACTCGTGCACATCTTCAAAAGTAAAAACAATGGAGAAAAAAAAGGGGGGAAACAAGAAAAAAAAAAACGATAAAGAAAAAAAATACTAACATAATAAATTATACAATATAACTAAAAAAATTTCTACGATGCTTGTGTTAAAATACATACAAACAAATTGTACGCTATTTTTTGTTTGTTTTGTTTGTTTGTGCGCGAGACAGAAATCTTCTGGTTCTCCAAACGAGCCCCAACACTTCCACAATTTATACAATAACATAAATACAATAATAATTTAATAAAAATCAAAAGCGTACAAAGATTAATTAATACATAGAAAAAAAATACCTTTCATTACCGTACATGGATAACATACGTTTTATAAATTTCAGAGGTAAAGGGGAGAAAAGAAATTTAAAAAAACGAAAAAGAAGCGCGACTTTGATAGCAATAGGTACTTCGGTTTTAATTGAAAAAACAACGAAAAAAAAAAAAAAAATTCCATACAGTAGAAACACGAATGAAGAAAAAAATTACGCGTACTTTTGCTAGCCTTAAAATATTGTATACGAAAATTTTTAGCTACTTTTTTTTTTTTTGGAAAACGTCAACACCATAATCAGAATGAGTGTGTTTCTTTTTTCGAATAAAATAATCTAATTCGTCTATAATCGAACCCTACAAACAGGTTGGTTATTACTTTGGTGTTAAGACGTGTCTTTTTATTTTACATTTATTTTTTGAAAAAAAAAATAAATAAATAAATAAAAAATATACGACAAGAAAAAAGAAAAACATAATAACAGGAATGTGATTAACGTAAATAATTTTCCAACAGCGATTCGGGTTCAGTTACTTAATACTCTCGTACGAACCACCAAAATATATACGAATTAATAAAACCTCTAAATATTTCCGATGGCGAAATATAAACTATATAAAATGAAACAAAATAAAAATTGAAAAAAAAATCGAAATACGGGCAAACGTTTATTCCAAATCCGCTCTTTCGCCTACTTTTTTTTTTTGTAAAATTACGTACGTAAAATGGTCCCAGTATCGTAAACGTGTAGATCCGAGGTTTAAAATTACATCCTCATCGAAATTACAATATTTATTATGATTTTTTTTTTTTAATAAGAGGGTAACGAAGTCCAACACTCGTATCGTCATTTTGCAGCCTTTTAAATTTTTTTTTTTTTACTAATCATACTAAATCTGGCCACGTAATTTCTCCCTTTCATAACTTTTCAAAAACATCTGCGGAAATATACTTTTTTCTTTGTCAGTCTTGGACGAAAGAGAAATGGCGAACAAAAAAAAAAATTCAGGAGAATATAAATTTAATACGTAAAAATTTGCTCGAAAAGGGGGTAAAGGAAGGGGTATTATTTCCACGTTCTATCACTCCGTTACCTGATATGACAAAAAAAAAAAAAAAAAAAAAAAAAAAAAAACAAGCTGGCATATTTACAACAAAATCAACACTATGTTTGTGGTAATAAATTTCAAAATAGAAAAAAAATCATTACCGTTCTACCGAAGTTCACCTACTATTACCTTTAAATACCGAATTATAATTATATCATTGATTATTATTACCATTATATAAGTTACCTACATGCTACATTAATTATCAAGATTATGAGTAAAATTCGTTATAATGAAAAACGAAAAAAAAAAAAAAATTGAAAAAAATATAAAACGCGTGGTTTTTCTTTTTTCTTTTTTCTTTTTTTTTTAATATTTTAAATAACACGATAGTTCGTTAAAATTTGATGTTGTTGTTGTTGTTTTTTTTTTAATAATAATTTTTCAACATACGTAAAATTTTATGTACAAGTAATTGTATACACGTTATAAGAGTAAAGTAAAATATATAATTATAATAATATTAAATATAATATAATCATAAAAAAGAAAAAAAAATAAAGAAAAAAAAAAGATCAATATAATATCGCGCAACAAATATAAAAATATATAGGGTGTTTCGCAAAATAAATCGTTTTTTTTTTTGGCTAACTTACATTTTGTAAACTCTCTCGTTAATAAAATTGGAGAAGAACGAAAAAAAAAAAAACAAAAAACAGAAACAAAAACAAAAATAAAAACTTTCACATATAAATTAAAAATTCAATATATAATCGACGACAATTTTTTTTTTTACTAAACACACGTATTTATATATATGTATATTCGATTAAAACACGTTAAAAATTATGTATAAGAAATACTATTCAATAAAAAGATGTGTGTTCGGGATTACACGTGAACCGTGAGGGAAAAAAAACAGTTATAAAGGCATTAAAATATTATGAGCAAGTGTTCTTTGAAGAATTACACTTTTAACGCTCGAGTACACGCACGTAGTAGTAGTAGTATGTAGTAGTAGTAGTATGTAGTAGTAGTAGTAAATGTAAATGTATCTATAAAATATAGTATATGTATTATGTAGGTATTTATTAAATCGTTTAGATATATATGCGAAAATACATCTGTGCGCTGCTGAGCTGGTCAATAAATTAAACGATCACGATAGTGGCAGCTGGGGCTGGGAATTGGTCTACCTCTTTCTTTATGTTGTATGTAATGTATATGTACACATATGTACAATGTAGTACATTCGGTGACCAGCGTCGTCATCTTACAAACAAAACACTCGTAGGTAGGTACTCGAACCAAAAAAACAGAAAAAAATGTAAAAAAAAAAAAAGAAAAAAAGAAAGAAAAAAAAAGGAATATGAAAATCTGCTAATGACATTTAACCTTTTTTTTTCTTTCACTCTCTTTCTCTTTTCTACATGTTCTTAATTTAAAACGTGGCGAGAAAAATACACAACAGGGCAGGAAGTGAGCATAAGAAAGAGGTAGGTAAACTTGATTTTTTTTCTTCTTCTTTTCCACACGATGATGAAAATAACATCGTCGTTTTATTTATATTTATATTAAACTATTTTCCATAAACTTATCAATATTGCATACGTTGACTGGTTCAAAGATTACGGATACGAATACGCATGCGCCATGTTGCGAATTCGTTCTCTCTCCACACTTATCTACACATATCGAAAGAAAATACTTGGATTGTTTTGAAATTTTGTCTCATAATAAATAAATACGATAATTAGGTACACAGAAGAATAGGGTAAGTAAGATAATTTATAATACATACATATATTTATATAGATTTCATCTGGATATTTGTTTTTTTTTTGTTTACTTGTTGTTGTTGTTGTTGATGATGATGATGTTGTTCAAGTAGATATAAATAAACAGGATCCGTTTTTTTTTTTTTTTTTTTTCTCAAATGGCGGTAGTCGTTGCTGTTGTTGGAAATGTTTCTTTTTCGCTGTTGATACGGCTGCGATTTCTGCACATTAACACAGACGACGCGACGGTGATGAATACTTAGTTCCAAATTCGTAAGAAACTGTCCCAGGATCCGGTGGCCACAGCCATGCCATCTTCAGTAACGCCCAGACAGCTGACACGATTGTCATGTCCAGCAAGAATACCTGCGATAATGAGAAATACGAATTTTTAGCACTGATTAGAGCAACAACGTGGTTGAAAAGGTGGTAGTCTTTTTGTATCCTATTTGCTGGTGCGAAAAAGTGGTGTTTTTGAGTTGGTTCGTTATCTCATTCATCTTCAAATCGAGCTAGCAGGCTGAACATCACTTGACAACCTCGAAGAAGTGGATTTTCGATTGGTATTTGCGCTGTTTTTCGAGCAGGTTCTCGACTCAGCCTCGTGTCTCTCTCTCTTTCTCTCTCTCTCTGTACCACCTCGATTTAGAATTACTTTAGAGGGATAATATTCAGTACGTAGACGTAACATGGGCTGCAAAACATGCTTTTTGCAAGTTTTAACTTTTCAGCCCCTTTGCACCTGGTTATATGAATTTTGGACGTTTCTTTTTGGCTGTATTTTTTGAGTTCCTTTCATACCTAGCTTCCCTACTCAATTGAGATTGAGCTACTTTTTTCTGCTTTCCACTGTTAATTCAAATATGGGGTGGGAGGACGCTAAGTTTTTTTTTTTTTGAAAATCTAATAATGTTTTAACAAAATAAAAAGTATACTCAATTTTTAGAGTCCTTGTTTCACTGAACTGACAAAACATTTTAACAAAAGTAAAAGCAACTAATTCTCTCATTTTCTCTGTGATGAACCTGTACCGGGTGATTCCCATTACCCTTCCTTCCCTTATACCACGGATAGGTCAACTTATGAGACTTTCATGTGTAATGATTAGCATATCCGAAAAATTAAAGGTGCTGAGATGTGTTATTTTCAAAATTTCCTTTAAAAAAAATTAATAATGATAAAAATTTACTGTTTGCTCCAAAACACAGTATATACTCTCGAATACGTGGGGTATAAAAATCAAGAGTGGGGGTGAAGTGGTTCGCAAAATATGACAAAATAAATAAAAAAAAACATGACTAAAAATTTTTAACTTTTTTAATTTTTTACGAATAACTTTTAAAAAAGTAATTATTATCAGCAGCTTATTAAAAAATTTTTAAATCAATGGGAGGGCACTTTCAATTCAGTGGTTAGGATGGTAATCTCGAGGGTTGCATTGATACGAATAAAAAAAATAACAACCGAAGAATAAAATTTTTTTAGCCATTTATGGACGAAAATAGAAAAAAATTCCAATTTTGAAGGTGAATGCGAGAGAATCAAATCGTTTAGGTCACAATGTAAAGAATATGACTGAGGGACTGTCGTGAAAAAATGAAGTGGAAATGAAGTGGTTCGCAAACTGTGACAATATATGTAAATATTAAAAAATTTCGTTGAAAATTTTCATTTTTTTCAGTTTTTTGTGGATAATTTCTGAAAAAGATATTATGAGCTCGACACAAAGAAATCTTTAAAATGAGTTGTAGTGCACGCCCCTTCCCCTCGGCTACTACATGGTTGGAGCAGAAACTCTGAAGGTTGCTTCGCAACGTGGAAAAAATACATTGAATGTTATAAAATGAAAAATTATAAATTTTTAAGAAAATGATAAATTTCAACATTTCACATTTTTTTCTCCTTTGGAAAGCAGCATACAAGGTTTCCACGCAGACCATGGAGTGGGGAATACACTGCTAGTCAATGTATAGATTTTTAATTGGGAGCTCATATAAGCTTTTTCCGAAGTTATTCACAAACAACCGAAAAAATAATAATTCTCAACTAAATTTTTTAAGATTTGACAAATATAAAAAAAATATATAATATATCGTCACAGTTTGAGAACCGTTCCTTATAAACACGATTAGGAATTTTTAGCCTGATTTTCTATATCATGTTGCTAATAAAAACCAGGTTATCACAGTCTATCGACCAAACGTGGTGGGTGGAAGGAGAGGGGAAAATACCAACAAAATCCGTTTTGGGATCCTAGTTGGCCATGTCAGATATTTGTTTTTATTTTTTTCCCCCGAACATTAGAATGATTTACTCTGCTTAATACCGATCAAAATCGCTCCAATTCTGTCATTTTGCTCAGTTTGGCGGCAGATTGGATATATATGAGTGGTAATGACCTTGAGTCAAAATTCAGTTCTGCTCCATTTTGGGAGAGGAAGTGCTGAGAGGCCAATAACACAAAAATTGTTCCTTTTTGAGTCAATCAATAGAGAATCCAACGTTGCATAAGATCTCCAAAAATCAACCTCCTAGCACAATTAGGAGGGGTGATATGAGGGTTTCCCTCCTTTTTAACCTTGAAAAAAAGCTGTTCCTCTTCTATCTCTCCATTAAAATGAGCTAGGACGTTGAAATTTGGTATGTACATTCAGTAGGAGCCCTAGATGTGCCTTTTGGGAGTCCCGACTTTTCAACTCTATTGTACCCCCTCACAGCCCTGAAATTGCGGTTTTTTGGCCAGGTTTTGTGATTTTTTGAGTTCGTTCCTCTCATAACTCCCCTCCAAATTGAGCCGGGAGCTTTAAATTAGGTATGTACATTCAGTAAACCCCAAGATGTGCCTTTTGGGGGGCCCCGACTTTTCAGCTTCATTGTATCCCCTTTCAGCCCGGAATATGCGGGTTTTTGTTAGTTTTTTCTAATTTTTCGAGTTTGTTCCTCACATAACGCCCTTCCAAATTGTGCTAGGTACTTGAAATTTTGTATGTACATTTAGTAGCGTCCCTAAATGTGCCTTTTGGGGTATCGACTTTTCAGTCACATTTAACCCCCTCACAGCCCTAAATATGTGGTTTTTTGGTCGTTCATTCTTTTTTTTGAGTTGGTTCCTCACATAACTTCCTTCCAAATTGGGTTAGGAAATTGTGCATACAGTCAGTAAGGGCCCTAAATGTGCCTTTCGGAGGTTTTGACTTTTTAACCCCATTGATTTTTCCAAATACTTTTTTTTAAAAGAAAAGTAAGAACAAGATGATAGATCAAAAATGGAAGAAAATTGAATGGTATCAGTCAAGAAACCCTGAGAACTTTTTCGAACATTATTTTATTAAAAAATCAAATACGAAATTGATCAATAACCGAAACCGATTCTGATTCGGGGTCTTAAAATACATAAAGTATTACTCTTCCCCCCCCCCCCCCCCCCCCCCCCGAAAAATCGGCGATTCGGGTCATTTGGAAATCACACAATTCTCAATGCTGACCAAAATCACTGGAATTCGACTATTAGACTTAGATTGACGAAGTGAAAATGATCTTGAGCCAAAATTCAATTACTTCCAATATCAAGAGGGAGACGTTGCGGGACAAAAAATTGAAAAATCAATTGTTTTCGATTCAAGCTATACAGAATCAAAAGTTGTACTACACATTCGAAAATTCGTCTTCTAAGTGAGCTGGAAGAGGGGATATGAGGGTTTTTCTTCTTTTTGACCTTGAAAAAAGGCGGTTACTCGTAGATTTTCCCTTGAAATTGAACTAACAAATTATAATTTGGTAATAGATTATGTAAGAGTCCTAGATGTGCCTTTTGGAGGTTTCGATTTTTCAGCCCCGTTGCACCTCCCCACATCAGAAAAAACGTACGTTTTCGGGCCGGTTTTTGATATTTTCCTAATTTGTCTTTCGTACACCTTCCCGTTAAATTTAGTTAAAAAGTTGAAATTTGGTATGTAGATTTAGTAGGTGTCCTAGATATGCCATTCGAAGGTTTCGACTTAACAGCTCCGTTACACTTCCCAACAGACCCCAAGAAAGTGGGGTTTGAGGTGGTTTTTGCACTTTTACGAATTTGTCCTCGCATATATCTCCTCCAAATTGGAGCTAGAAGGTTAAAATTTGGTATGTAGATTTACTAAGTATCTTAGATGTGCCTTTTAAAGGTTTCGACTTTTCGGCTCAACTACTTTTCCCAAGACACCCAAAAAAAAATAGTTCTTGAGACAGTTTTCGCCTTCTTTAAATTTGTCACTTGTTCATCTCTCTCGTTCAAATTGAGCTAGAAGGTTAAAATTTGCCATGCAATTTAGTAAGGGCTTCAAGAGAATAGGTGTGCTCGCTATTTTCTGCAATATCTACCTTTTATCACTGATTAAGGAAAAATATTGCACAGCATTTCTTTTCTTTATTCCATGAATGAAACAATTCACCTTATTCCAATATTTTACCCAAATCAGGTAGGAAAAGCAAAGCATTATGATCTATTTCATCCGTAAAATAATTCCTCAAAATTGTCAAATAACCGGCCAGGGGTACATCTGGGAGCCAAATAACCCGAAAATTAACCTGAAGCAGTAAACAAACTGGGTTCTATATCAACATCACATAATTAGTGGAAGTTTCTTACAACATACGAGTCTTAAAAGCGAAGGTTTTCGGTTACCGATTTTTATTCTGCGACTTGAAAGATTGGGAAAAAAAAATTCAACACTATTGACATCTTTTTCTACAATTTTTCAACTATTTCTTATCAAGTACTTGACTTGGGCAAACATTCACAAAACAAAAAAATATGTACATGAAATCACCTTGAACCGAACGTTATTATCAAATACAAAATGATTAGAATAAAGCCGAAAGAAAAATTACTATTTTAAATACGTAAATCAAACGCGATTCGATGAAAGAGGTTTATTTCATTTCAATGTTGGTATATTTCAAAAATAATTCGTAGGCCTATCCAATCGAGAATATAAAATAGGGAAAATCATACTGCCTGTTTTTTAGACACTCGAATTTTTCATTTGCCAACATTTGTAATTTTTCGAGATTTTTAAGACCCATAAGGATCCTTCCAAGTTTGTGTATTCGTAGATCAACATAATAACAATAACAGCCCCAGATTTTAGATCAAGAATTGAAATGAAATATTCAACACTTGTTTCGTGATCTATTTTTTTACTTTAAAAATGGGCAGACGTTTCTGATCGGCAGGTAAGCTGAAATTTAACATCATTTAGACCAATAAGTCGAAAACTATCGGACTTACAAAAAAAAATTATAGGACAAAAAATGTTCTACATAAAATTTAGAATGTTTTCGATACCTTGTTGTATGCGGGAAATGGTCACGTTCGCAAGATAATCGCGTAGGAAGTTACTCGGGGTACCAATTTTTTAAGTACTTGGTTTCTTTGTAGGTGGAAAAACTATCTTCTTCCCTCGCCGACCAAAGATAATATTGAAAAATTTTTAAATGAATGGGAGAGCACTTTCAATTCAGTGGTTAGAGTGGTAACCTCGAGAATTACAATTATTCGGAGAAAAAAAGTTTCGAGTGAAGGAAAAAATTTTTTTAGTCATTTTCAAGGTGGGACTTCGCGTTGCAAAGGTAAAATAACCAATCTCGAAGGTAGTATTTGTAAGACAAATAAATTTTTCCATATTTGCTTGTTTGAGAGTTGGTAATGAAAAAAATTAAGCAAAGTACAAAAAATAATGTTAATTTGAAATAATAAAACATTTGAAACCATTTGAAAAGAAGCTCAATTGGAATTTTTGCCGTTTTTGAGAAATTTCTGCCATTATTAGTTGCATTAGAAGTTTCTGAAGAATTTCTCGAAGACGACTAAACAGAATTCGATAAATTTTGGATATGTTGTATAAAACAGTGCCCCGGAAACGCGTCCAAAGCCATTTTTTGGATTTTTTTTACCTAGCGAGAGTATTATTATGCTAAACGAAAGAACTTTTTCCAAGCTTCTTCAAGCTCAGATAATTTTGATCTGAAGTAAAAAATTCAAAAAAGGGCTCTGTACACGTGTCAGGGGCACTGTTTACTACAATACATCCAAAATCCATTGGATTCCGTTCTGTTTGTTTCAAGAAATGCTGCAGAAACTTTCAACGGAACCAACATCACTAAAATTTCTTTAAAATGGCAAAAATTCCAATTGAGCGTTTTTTCAAATGGATTCAACTGTTCCATTACTTCAAATTAACATTATTCCTTGAAATACACACAATTATTTTTCATTTGCGACCTTAAAACGAAAAAATTACGCAAAATTCATTTCTCTTAAAAACTTTGCCTTTGACAAAAAAAAAAGTATGCAATGAAAAAAAACGCGAAACGCGAAGTCCCACCTTAAACAAAAATAGAAAAAAAAAACTTTCACTTAAGGATAAGAAGTATTCAATGGGGCTAAAAAGTCGAAACCCCCAAAAAGCACATCTAGGGCTTTTATTAAACGTAGATAGTTAATTTCAAGTTCCCAGCGCAATTTTAAGTGGAGTTATGCGAGGAACAAATTCAAAAAATGGAAAAACCTGACCAAAAAACTACGTTTTTGCGGTTGTGAGGAGGTGCAATGGAGCTGAAAAGTCGAGGCTCCCATAAGGCACATCTTGGGCCCCCACTGAATCAACATTCCAAGTTTGATGGGGGTGATAACGGAGGAACAGCCCTTTTTCAAGGTTAAAATGGAGAAAACTCCCCATATCTCCCCTCCTAACTAATCTAGGAGATTGATTTTTGGATATGTTATACATCTTTGGATTCTCTGTCAATTGATTCAAAACAAAACAATTTTTGTGTCTTTGGCTCCTCAGCACCCCCTCGCCCAAAATGGGGCAGAACTGAATTTTGACCCAAGGTCATCCCCACTCATATATATCCAATCCGCCGCCAAACTGAGTCGATTGACCAAATTGGAGCGATTTTGGCCAATATCGAGCAGAGTAAATGATTTTAATGTTCGAGAAAAAAAATAAAATAAAAAGAAACATCTGACATAGCCAAAAAACATCTTAATTGCCTTCTAGAAGCCCAAAGCGGATTTTGTTGGTATCCTCCCCCCTCCACCGCGGTTGGTCGACAGACTGTAATAGCCTGGGTTTTCATTGATGATGTGATATAGAAAATCAGGCTAGAAATTCTAATTTTGAAGGTGAATGCGAGAGAATCAAAGCGACTGCGTCACAAGGCAACGAATATGAGTGAGGGACTGCGGCAAAAAAATTCAAAAGTGACAATGCAGTGGTTTGCAAACTGTGACGCAATTAAATATTAAAAAATTTAGTTGAAAATTTTCAATTTTTTCAGTTTTTTGTGGCTAATATTTGAAAAAGCTAGTATGAGCTCTCTACCAAAGATCTTTAAAATGACCAGCATTGCATCGTTATTCTGTGATCTGAGCAGAAACTCTGAAGGTTGTTTACCAACGGAGTAAAAAATGTATCAAATGTTATGAAATCGAAGGTCATGAACTTTTGTGGAAAAAATTTGATAAATTTCAACATTTCTTATTTTTTTTTCTCCATTTAGAAGCAACCTTCAATTTTTTTGCTCAGACAATGAAATGGGGTTGAATTGCTACTCAGCTTAAAGATTTTTAGTGTGGATCTGTATGATCCATCTAATCACAATCACCATGTCCATACCCACCTATCGAGAATCTATCACTCAAGCGAAGCCTAATTTGAGATAGCTCCCCCTCCCCCATGTAATAATCAAATAAGGTATCTGCAGCCACGCACATATTTACTCACTTCAAATCAAATCTCTCGACATGGGGATTTTTCCCTTCCTCCCCCTATCCGCATCAAATCAAACTCACCTGCTCGTTCGGTCTTCAGCGAATCCCAAACATTACAATTAAAATCGTCGTAACCGGCTAATAATAAACGTCCGGATTTCGAAAACGCTACGGACGTGATACCGCAGATAATGTTGTCGTGCGAATACATGGCTAACTCTTGGTCGGCGCGGATATCGAATAAACGGCAGGTTGCGTCATCTGATCCGGTCGCGAAAGCCCAACCATTAGGAAAGAACTGAAAAAAAAAAATCATACGAATTCGTGAAAATCCGGCAAAAGCACAAACGAGGGTAAAAAATAAAATAAATATAATAAAATAACGTCGTTTAAAATCTTCCGAAAACAAAAACAAAAATAACGAATAATATTTGGACGACAATTAATAACACTTACTGTAACAGCATTAATATCTGATTCGTGACCAGGAAACGTTTGTTTACAAGCACCTTCTCTGATATCCCACAACTATAAAGTGGAAAAAAAAATACATTAAAGTACGAAGCAGACTAATAATAATAATAATAATATAACCGAGCATTATCTATCATCTCGTAGACAGCGGTGCGTCGTTTTGTGTGCGTAAAAATTACGTATCAAAAAAAGAAGAAGACGAAGAAGAAGAAGGAAAAATACCCACAAAATATATACCTACGACGAATAGAATGAAATAAAAACTTACTTTAGCGGAGGCGTCGCAAGCTCCCGAAACAAATGTACGCATATCAGGTGCCAAAGATAATGACATAACGTCTCCCGTATGTCCAATAAACGACGTAACTTGTTGTCCAGTTTCAATATCCCAAAGAGCGCTGAAAAAATTACCAATTTTTTTTTTATTCGTTCGACGATAAGTATTTGAAATAAAGTTAAAAAGTATCGGGCTTCTTTGCAGACTAAATTTACACCACATAGCATTATCTCAACAGATAGCTGGTTTTTACTTACCAAGACATGTCTCCGGAACTAGTTACAATTTGATTATCATCAAGAAATCGACAACAAGACAAATATCCTGTATGTCCTGGCAGTTCTCGGCTAACCCTGACATTACCTTCTCTAGTTTTTAAACTGCAACACACGTAAAATGCATTAAGAAATATTGCCGTTAGAGCGCAGAAATTATAATAAATTATTATTAAATCGATTGTCGGTGGTGGTGGTGGTGTTTTTACCTGTAAATGGAACATATGTTGTCTAAGCCACCACAAGCAACGTAACTACCGGAAGGAGCGTACGCACATGTCATAACCCAACTAGATCTTAACGGTATAGCGTGAACTTTATTCGTAGTGTGACTATCCCATACTATTAATTTACCATCTTGTGAAGCTGATACTAAATTTCTGTAAAAATATATAAAATTAAAATTACACACATAATCTGAATATTTGTCAGGGGTATTTACTTTTTAGCTGAATTATTATTAACATATTATATAGGTAATGAGTATATGTATGCAATGATTCAAAACAGTATTACGAAGAATTAGCAATGAGTAATAAGATGATTTTCAAATCGTAGTGAAAGAGAGAAGATAGGAGGCGATTGATATGCATCGTTGATTCAGTTCAACGAGTATGATATCGTTCGTTGTAGTATATTTGTATAAAATCTTAAAATTAGGAATTTATTATATGTACATTATACGATATGCATTCAACATTGCTCGGACTTGAACATTTAAAATTACATAATAATCTAGATAAATTTATTAAAAAATGATTCACTAAAAACAGTTAAACGAAAAATATTCAACTTAATATAATTAAACGATCATAATAGATGTGAAAAGGGTAAGTACTTGATTTATATGGAAAAAAAGTCGAATAGATTATGCATTTGACTGTTGGGTACAGCTACAGACATGGCTAAAACCATACCCCCAAAGATATTCGAATTGCTCATTAATAGAATGAAAAAAAAATTCCTAATCAGTGGTAGGGTTAGTAAGTGATTTTAAAGTGTATAATTCAAGCCATCAAAGGTCACATTTGGAACCCCGCTAAATCTAAAAGCCAGATTCATGTACAAAAAAAACTATAGCTCGTGTCATCGCTTTACTAGGGCTGCTCGCAATAAGAAAAATCTAAAAAGAAGCATCGCTAAGGGATGCTTTTTCAACCTGATTTTCGTGACATACCACAATCATAAGAATTGTAAAAAAAAAGCATTGCGAGTAGCAAGAGTTCAATAACGCTAAAAAGTCAAAAACCCCAAAAGGCAAATGAAGGGTCCCTACAAACGGGCCATACCTAATTTCAACTTCCTAGCCCAATTTAGAGGAGAGTTATTCGCGGAACAAACTCAAAAAAGAAGAATAAACGACCAAAAAACCACATATTTAGGGCTGTGAGGGGGTGAAATGCGGCTGAAAAGTCGAAACCCCCAAAAGGCACCATCTAGGGACTCTACTAAATGTACATACAAAATTTCAAGTACCTAGCACAATTTGGAGGGGCGTTATGCGAGGAACAAACTTGAAAAATCAGAAAAAACTACCAAAAACCCACATATTTGCAGCTGCAAGGGGGTGCAATGAGGCTGAAAAGTCGGGATCCTACAAAGGGTACATCCAGGGTTTTACTGAATGTACATATCTAATTTCAAGCTCCCAGCTCAATTTAGGGGGGAGTTATGCGAGGAACAAACTCAAAAAATTACAAAACCTGACCAAAAAACCACAATTTTGGGGCTGTGAGGGGTGCAAAGGAGTTGAAAAGTCGGGACCTCCGAAAGGCACATCTGGTGCTCCTACTGAATGTACATACCAAATTTCAACTTCCTAGCTCATTTTGATGGGGAGATAGGAGAGGAACATCTTTTCTTCAAGGAAAAAGGGAGAAAACCCCTCATACCTCCCCTCCTAATTGCCCCAGAAGGTTGACTTTTGGAAATTTTAAACAACTTTGGATTCACTATTGATTGACTCAAAAAGGAACAATTTTTGTGTAACTGACTTCTTAGCCCCCCCCCCATCGTGGTATAACTGAATTTTGGCTCAAGGCCTTCCCCAGTCATATATATCCAATTCGACTCCAAACTGAGCCGATTAATCGAATTGAAGTGATTTTGGTCGTTATCGAGCAGAGTAAATAATTTTAACGTTCGGAAAAAAATATCTGAATGGCTTTCTAAAACCACACAAAGGGATTTCGTAAAAATCCCCCGCCCCCCTCATCCACCGTTGGTCAATGGACTGTAATAGCCTGATTTTCGTTGACAATATGACATAGAAAATCAGGCTAAAAACCGACCAAAAGACTATATTTTCGGTACTATGAAGGGTGCAATGAGGCTGAAAAGTTGAAATCCCGAAAAGGCACATCTACAGCTTATATCAAGTCTGCATATCAAATTTCAACTTCATAGCTCTATTTGGAGAGATGATAGGAGAGGAACAGCCCATTTTCAAGATCAAAAAGGGAGAAATTCTTCATATTTTCTCTCCTAATTGACCAGGGAAGCTGATTTTTTGGATATGTTATAAAAATTCGGGGTTTCTATCGATTGATTCAAAAAGGAACAATGTTTACGATTATATCCCCTCAAAACCCCCTCCACCTAAGCCGAGGTTAACCTCACTCCAAAATATCAAATCCTCCGCTAATTCAAGCTAATTTCCCCAATTTGATCGATTTTGGTCGGTATCGAGCCGAGCAAATGATTTTTAGTTTCGGGGGACGAAACTGATTTGATTAAAATCCCCCTTCATCGGCATGGACAATATGACAGACAGTCAGACTAATAAGCGTTCTGGGATGTTGGAATAGTCATTCTCATCTTCTAGGAGCTGAAACGAATTTTTTTTACACCTTCCCCGTTCCCAATTATTCGTCATAAGCTGACAGATCATTATAGACTGGTTTTCTTTGCCATTATGCGAGAGAAAATTAGTCTGAAAACGCTCTAAATATAGGTAATAATAAAATAAAATCACAACCTTAGGGGTCATAGAACTTATTAGTACATGAGAGTTCTGATAAAAATATGGGGAATAATTAATTTAGGAGATTTAGGTACATGGGATACTGTCAATCAGATGCATAAACATGCGAAATGTGGTTGATAGCCCCCCACCCTAAATTAGATATTCAACTGGGAAAATTCGATTACAGGATCAGGAATTAGAGAATCAAAATAATACTTTATCACACCGGAGAACGATGGGAAGGAATTTAGAAGCTATTAACGAGCAGGTGAAACTTTTTTGATAGCTTTGTCAATCATTTAGTAAATCTTCAAACTTCCAACTCTAGTATCAGAAAAATTGAATAAAATTCCACATAACGACCGAAAAATTTGATTAGAAATAATAAATGAGCAAAATTTTGGTTAAAAATATTTAACACGATAAATAAGTCTAATAAAGTAGACATGTCACTGTCTGTAAGACCAATTAATTCAAAATATAATTTTAAAAATTTCAAGAAAATCGGTCAAATCTATCCAAAATTACGACCGTTCAAAAATTCAAACGTATAAATTAAATAAATAAATAACACCGAATTGTCACCTAAAAAGTAATAGCGGACATCCGTTCGTTAAAAATAATAATAAAAATTGTCATTACGAATTACTACGTTAGTCTGAGACATTTATAAAATTTACAATTTTCACCAGACAAGAGTATACATAAAAAGCAATACAGACAATAGACGTAGACAATAATCCTATAAAAAAAAATGAGAAATCATTGGTATGATAATGTTAACAAATACTTTCGTTCAATTTACTCGAACACTTCGAACTCTGATTCAATTTCTGTGGAAATTGAAACATGATGATAATGTTAAAAGTCTACCCAGTAGCCTAAATTTTATAACGAATTTTCTTCATCAAATGAGATGGCATTTGTAATAGAGAAAAAAAATTTCAGAAATTCGAGTAGCAAATTTCACAAGATTTATAATCGTTAATTTAATTATTTTCTACAATAGTATTAGCAAGCTCACGATAATGAAGCCTTAAATCAATGAACAAATTAAAATTCGCTACCCTTGCATCTTTATTAGGCTGATTTTTTGTCACACCAACAGTGAAAACCAGACTATTACGATGTATTCAGCTGAGGCTGATGAGAAGGGAATTACAACAAAATCCGTTTTCGGGTCCTAGAAGACCATTAAGACCATTTTTGGCAATGTCAGTTATTTACTTATGATTCATCGCTTCCTCTCCCCCCAAATTAAAAATTATTTGCTCAGCTAGATACCGACTGAAATCGGTCAAATTTGGGTGGTGGGCTTGAATTGGTAAAGGATTTCATATTTTTGATTGGGGATGACCTTGGCTCAAAATTCAGTTATGACTAAATTAGGGGGGGAGGGGCTGAAAGGAAAAAAATCGCTTAAATCGTCCTCTTTTTCATACAAAATTGATAAGAGAATTAAAAGTTGTAAATCAGCCTTATTAGTCAACTAGGGAGGAAGATAAGAGGGTGGGGGGGGGGGGTTTCCTCGTTTTGACCTTGAAAAAAGGCTGTTCCTTTTCTATCAACACTCTACATTGAAACAGGAAGTTGAAATTTGGTACGTAGACTTGTAGAAACCATAGATCTACCTTGGAGGACCCATTGGGCTCTCTTACAGCCCCAAAATGTGTACTTTTGTGTGGGTTTTCTTGTTTTGAGTATGTTCCTCGCATAACTCCCCTCTAAATTGAGCTAGCTTCGTATAGATTGTAGTTGTGCCTTTTGGGAGTTTCAGCCTATTTTTTTATTCCATGAGTGGACAATTCGAATACCTTTTGATTCATGAAAATAAGTCTTTCATCTCCCAACAAAAAACAATCATCTTAGAAATTTCGACTTTCAACCCAATTTTTATCCACCTAACGAAACGTCTCGTACCTTTATTCTAACCACGATTACCTACCAAAAAAAAATATGTCCACATGACTCAAAATTTCTTCTTCATTCCCATCTGATCCAAAGCCTTGTATCTCTAAACCGCCCTCTCTGCTCAACTCCTATCTCCTTCCCTGTACCTTGAACTCCTCTACATCCTTCCAATTTCAGAGAAACCACAATAATTTCTTCCATTTTAAATAAGTCTAGCTTTACAATAGTATTTCTGTAATTACTAATTAATCTACCCTCGTCCGTGCCCTTTTCCCTTCTGACGCAAAATTAAAAATTATTAGAATAAATTGAAAAAAAATCTCAATTCAAGATTGCGTCAGCTCGAAAGCTTTCACAAATCAAAATTGCCAAAAAAGAGTTTTCGCGAAACTTTTTAAATTTCGAAGGCCACGATCAAAAAACGCCAGACTCTATTCTCGCACAGTGTTATTTCTTAAAAACTCATTAAAATAGGAATTAATTAATTTTTTAATAGTGTTACACTTCCGATACCTGTCTTAGTAAGCAAAAATTTCAAAAAGACGATTTTTAACCAAATGAAAGCTCTTGGGGATCACATGTCAATACGTGATAGTATCTTCGAATTTTTGTACTACCAATAATTATATACATAAATAAGTAAAATAATAACGAAACATTCGGGTGGAGGGAAAAGGACCCTGGCAATTTAGAAAATAATTTCTGGAAACTATGTCACAAAAAAAAGCAATATTTTCAAATTTCATTAAATAATGAGATTGGCAGCACTGCTGTGCAAAACTATACAACCATTTCGACCGAAATTCATTTCTCTAAGCTAAAAACAATTCTGAGCGCGTATTTGAGGTAATAAGCCCTTAAATTGTTTTTTTTGGAAAAATAAAAAAATTTCAATTTTTACGATCTGTAACCAATCAATCGCCTGGTAGAGGCCCAAACGTCGTCTCGGATCGAAACGAAAATACAATAGATAAACGCAGGAACTCAAATCGCATCTGTTTAGCTCTGTGACTGAAATCCCACACCATTTTCAGTTGGGGAGGGGGGGGGGTGTAAATGACGAAAAACTGCCATATTTTTATTCAAAAATGATCCTACTTTGAGGATCCATGCTGCAACCCTCAACGAGCTAGGAGCACAAAATTTCGTCTGGTGGTTTTTCAACTCTAAAGTCAACCATATCGGAGGTATGGGTTTTTTTCACTCCACCCTGTACAAAACATACCCCGCGATCTCTATGTTATTATTAGCCATATGTAATTATGTATGTATATCGCGCGATAATTCAAACACGAATCAGAAATACATTATAATGAAAAAAAATTCTCATAATTTCAGTCAATAACCGGTGTATGACGCGGGCACGACATAGCATGGCATGTCATGCATGTACCGGTCTCATCGTCAATTTTTCCATTAATATCCCCCAAAGTCGAGCTAGAATAATTTACAAATAATTAATAACGCGGTTTAATTGTTCTTAAAAATTCGTTCTTTTTATACATGTAGACGTAGGTAGGACTATATAGGAATAGGAGGAAGCCATTCGCTACGATAATATAAACTACACGACAGGATTATTGCGATTATATTTATCGTACTGGGAAAACCCCCACCCTTGTTGTTTTCCCTCCGTCGTATTCGGATGCTTTTCCAACAATAACTATATACGTATACATAGTTTACTACATATTATTACACGATAAAATGGTGCTATCGTGTACAGTACATAGACATATGGTACCTATATAACCCATACGTCGAACAGTACAGTACGTACCTACTTTTGAATATACCTACATACGATGAAGAGCATCCATCGCATCGTGTGTTACGTTTTACAAGCTAATATAACATAACATTATTCGGGAGCACAGCATAAGTATAGATATAGCAGTACGTGTATATGTATAAATATTCGAATAAATAGAAAATATTTTACATTGATTCCCGGCAGAGTTGACGTCATTCATTTGAAATTAACTCACCGCCGAGCATCCTATATCTGCATATACATAAGCTTTTGTACTAGCGCTAATGTACGTGTGTGTGTGTGTGTGTGTGTGTGTAGATACATATACTTATTTTAAAATATTATTCCATACTTTATCTTTACATATACATAGTAAATAAGTAAGTGCAAGTACGTATATGCATGGCTAAAGTAAACGTATATGCAAAATATCGTATCAGTTAAAGTAATCAAAAAAAGACTACCATCAATTCCGTTGCTCCCTTAATCATATTTCTTACGAGGGAAGTACCCCAAGTGTTACAAGCCTAGTGAAAAAAATTTCTTTACAGGCGTGTAGTGCATTCAAAATTATCCCCAAAACCAAAATTTCAGCCTCTTAACTCTATCTAGGAGGGGGGGGGAGAGTTATGGGGGGATAGAATATTGAAAAATCAACAAATAGGACTGCGAAACTAATGATAAATGAAATAACTCGAGTTCGTACCGCGCTTAGGGGCTAATTTTTTCACCACATACTATACTCGACATGGGTCACTTGGAGGTGGCGTAGTCGCCCGGATCCACATGTAACACCTCGGGGGTGAATTTTTTTTTGTCCGAGGGACATCTAATAAGTCAGAGCTCGGTTCTAATTTCATGAGTACCACTTTTATGCTGAAATTTTTGGAGTTGGGAAAATGGCAGCAGTGTAGTTGACTAATAACTGCATTGTGGCGCTCCATACGGGCATCCGGTCAAGTAAAAAATTACTTTTTCTATCGCGTATTTATCCAGGTATAAATGCATTGAGTTACCTCACTTTTTCCATAGTTATTTCAGCGTATTTCAGCATATTTCAGAGGACTAAAAATTCACCCACGAGTTGTTACACACGAGTTCGAACAACTACCCTACAATGGGGTGGCCCATGTCGAGTATAGTATGTGGTGGAAATATTAGCCCCTAAGGATACTATGAACTCGAGTTATTTCACTTTTTCTATTTTTCTCAATGCATTTTTTTGGAAGGCTAAAAATACACCCCTGAGGTGTTACACGCGGATCCGAGTGACTACTCCATTATTAGGCGGCCCATGTCGAGTATAGTATGTGGCGGAAATATTAGCCCTTAAGCGCGGTACGAACTCGAGTTATTTCATTTTTCATTAATTTCGCACTCCCATG
>FIZR01005735.1:0-18228 GCA_900060175.1 Ferrisia virgata
TTTGACGGAATCTGGCTTATTTATTAGGGAATTCTAACGGATTCCTTTTTTCAGAGCTGGCAACACTGGCTGTGGTTGCAAAGAAGGCGCACGACCGTGAAGAACTGAATAATGGCGCACATTGTTAGCAGCAGTACGGCTGTGACGACTGTTACCTGAACCCAATTTGTACGTATTTTGTAAGGATAAACTAGAACTAGTTATTTCTAAAATATTTTCTGACAAAACAGATTATTTGTCTTGGAATGAACGCGAACATCTTGAGGCCGATTAGCGAGTTTTATTTCAAAACGTCGCAGACCTTTTAAGATGTTCTAGTTTGACTTAGGCGAAACTAGTATGCCCTACTACGAACCAGAACATCCTACGGCCTTTTGGCCTCGGAAATTCGCGTTTATTCGGAATTTGGGTTTCACCCGTAACGTATATATCCATTTTTTTGGTTCAAATTTTGTAAGAAAATATACACTGAAGTAAAAGGCATTCAGTACCTATAACGAAGGATCGAACGCAAAATCGATAACTTCGTTTCTGTTGGAAGCTGTCTAGCTAGATTATAACTTGCGAACCCTTACCAAGATGTATGCAAAGTATTGTTAGATTTCCGTTTGTTACCACTATTTGCACTACCAACCCATGTGCCAATTTCCAAAGCAGAGAGTTGTAGATATTTATTACTTACGAGTAGCTATAGGTATTTGTGCAGTTGTATTTAATTACGAATCGAGTTAAATCAATTAATAGTGAATATACAATATGCGTAGATGTAGGCATACGTACAGCCGTATTTACATATCTATGCGGTCTACTTGGGTACGTATTACCTACTTACGTTATTTACCGCGCTTATATTTTTATATTTTTTATGTACCCACACGTAGACGTAAGTAACGTACGTAACGTACATCTACATATGTATGAAAAACTTATCAACTTCGAATAATACGCCAAGTACATGTACAGCTATAATGAAAACATGAAGGAAAAAGAAAGAATGAGAAGGAAAAAAAGAATAAAAATACTCGTATTATGAAGTGTTACATCATACATTTTAATCGAAGTGCGAAGGTCGTCACAATACGGAACGTTCAACGTTATAAATTGATGATAATTTGCTAAAACGCAGCGTATAGTTTTAAATATTCGTATAAATATATAGGTATAGGTATAGGTATAAGTAGAAGGTAAAAATAACAAAAAATGGTCGCAGATGAGAATGAACGGCAACGATGATGGTTAATGGCCTTTTTAATACGTATAAATTCTCGGATGGTACGCGTAGGTACTTTATTGCGCAATGCAACGACTTATTGTCCTATGTTAGTAACAGTATAAGTTAGGGTAGGTTAGGGATGGCATGATTCTGAAATCTTGAAGCTAAATCGCACCAGTATCGCGTTACAAACATCAGGCTTCCTGTATCTTAGACTGTTAACTTTTCATGATTTGGCAGATTGCAGTAGGCATAATGGTACGATGCGTTTGCTAATTTTAGTAGGTACTAGTACCTAACTTATGTTCTCACTCACCATACGAAAGCTCTAACTGCTAATGTCGAATGAATGCTACCTAAGCTGATCAGCTGTCTGCTGACCACTGATTACGTGACGTATTCCTGTTTCGAGATAGACGTACAAATATCACACTGACCAATGATCAAATAATCATGCATATTTGGTTTTTGGTAATTTTTCATTTCGGATGGCATTCTAAATGTACACGTTAATATTGTACTGAGCACGTTGGGTAGGTGTACCAGTTATCGTAATCGTAAATCGTAAATCGTAGATCGTAGATGACTACGCAGTAAGTAACTGAAGGCTTTAGCCGAAGCTTTAGATAACAAAGTAAACGCATTTAAACTTACCTACCTCTGGAATAAGTTGACACAACGAGGAGGTGACCAGAGATCCGAAACTTAATCCTACTAATACATTCATGACGTGATCTCGATACGCACCGGTAATCAATGGTAGTAATACATAGCCCCATATTCCGGCCAAACTGATGAAGAAAGCCGATCCCAACGAATATATCCACACTAAAAGATGCAGAAAAAAAAAAGAAGAACGAATCAATTATGATTTGGGAACACGCATACCGTATCGTTCAGAAATTCTAACCCGTGGTTAAGTCGAGTACATAGATTATATATTTATACGGTACATTTACCTATGTTATTTGCGTGTTGGGAAGATTTGATTTATTTAAACAAAAAGTTTCGAATAGGTATATGTAGGGGTGAAGGTATGGCTGAAATAGCTTTAACCATGTCGAGCTAGCCATTTCCCTTGGGTAACAAAATTTTAATTTATTAGTTAGACTCATTAGGCAGTATCGTAGGTATAAGTACTGATAAAAAATTATTTTTAAGCGTATTCGCGATTTTTTATCTCGTCATTGGGAAATAAGGCAATGAAAAATTTACTTCCGGAGAGGTTTTCAATCAATTTTTTTCAAACTTGGTACGAAACAGAAGATGGCTACAGTGTTGCCGTTTTGAAGCTTCCGAATTATCCGATTCATTATCCGAAAATTTTCAAATTATATTTTTTTTCAGGTGGGGTGAGGAGTGGCAACTCCGTCTGTCCGCAGTGCCAGACTATTCGCAAATGCGAATTAAAAACGACTAAACAACAACAAATCGACTGTCTTTACAACCGAGCCGTACAGTTATTAGCCATCGCTCACCACTAAGTATTGACGGGAACAGAATTTTGACATCTTAACATTCCAAAATTCTGCTGCCCTTCAAAATTATTTTTCTGTAATTTGAAAATTTGGCCAGAAAATCAGAAAAAAAGTTGTAAAAAAAAACTTCAAAAAACTCGATGCACTGTCAAAATAAAAACAGTTGAAAAATCATTTTAAAGGGTGAAAATTGCCCGAAAAACGCCCGAAATTTTCCCCAAAATTCGTCAAATCATCCGAAAATTATCCGAAAAGTCCATTATCCGATTTGTTATCCGTTTTTTCAAAAATGATCCGAAAAACGGCAACACTGATACCTAGAACGGATGTTGCGGAATTTTTTCAAATTTTTACACGCGCTGAACCACATTTTAATACTGAATTATGCTTACAATACGTATGGTTGCTTACCGTATAAATTGGACAGCTTAGAACTGTTTTGAAATGCATCTGATTGAGTGAGATACTGAATGAATGATAAGCACGTCGAATTTTCGTAGCTATCCGCGTTAGAACACTGTAAAATCAATATCGTACAATTTTAATTTCTTTAATTAGGTACCAAAATACAGAATGTTTCGAAACAACTAGGAACTAGCCGCTTATCTAATATTTATTCGAGCTTTTGTGTAAGTATGAAATGAACCATCTGCACTTTCCATGTTCTCATGCTTATAGCTCGTAATAAGATTAAATACATTTTTTATCTGACTTCAGCGTTTTCACCGATCAAAAAACAACGAATTTTACTCGTGTCTTATAAAACTATGAATATAGCACAAAATTTCATTTTTTAGTTATTTCAGCGAGAATTTTGGTGTTAGGAAAAGTTCAACATTTTCAACAAAATTTGTAATGTGTTTTGTTATATTCAAATTAATTTCATCTTCATTTTAAATAATTTTTAATAATGTTCTAATGACGTTCTTTACCTTATTTTCTGAAATTAAAAGTACCTTGGTTGTTGGTACAATTAACTAGTTTTTCAAAACTTTCGAATCACTAATGAGCGAGCCGTAGCATCCCATCGTGCAAATGTCGTCAGTTTGGTGTCATGTAACGCGTCATTTTCAAGTCAGTACACTTTAGATCCCGCTTTTACAAAATTTTAACCAATCAGAATAACGATTGCCCCGCCCACTTTAATGGGCATTGCAATTACTGTGTCAATTTAAAGTCGGAGAAACGCTATCAATATTCTATCAATTTTTGAGTTTCAGGTGACACTTGAACGACACATTACTGGCGAAATTCTGACACATATTTGTCGACACTATCATGGCACAGATATGTTATAAATTTGACATTTTCGTTGGCGCATTAGTATCGTATAAATGACATATTTCTGACGCATATCTATTGGTTTAAATCTGACATAAAGTTTAAGCTGCATTTGCTGACACATTTACGACGCTCGAATGGCATATTTCTGACTCACACATTGTGAAGCGCTATTGCGGCACAAATGGGTCGTATGATTGGCGCTTTTGTTGATACTTTAATGCCATATAAATGGCAGACTTTCATTTTGTGACTTGGTAGTGACATATTATTGGAAAATGTTATGGCACTTTTTTGACACAAATGTAGCACACTTTCAACTTCGATTTGGCAGTGCACTAATGCCATATGAGTGACATCCGATATGCTTTTGACTTGATTATGACGCTAATGTGACTTAGGAGTGGCACACTACTGACCACATTATGACACACAGTTCTGGCACGATTCTGACACGATTCTGACTTATTTATGGCGTGCTTTTGTCACTAGTTTGGCAACATTTCTGACACAATCGTGGCATATTTTTGACACTGCTGAAAATATGTAACAATTGCGTCAGAAATGTGCGAAACTAGTGTCAAAAGCACACCATGAATGTGTCATAATGTTGTCAGAAGTGTGCCACTCCTAAGTCACATTAGTGTCATAATCAAGTCAAAAGCATGTCAGATGTCATTCATATGGCAATAGTGTACTGCCAAAACAGAGTCAAAAACATGCCTCGACTGTGTCAAAAATGTGCCCCCGCAGCATTATAAAAACGCCACAACACTATCTAATTGATTTTACACGGTTGTTAGGAGTACGCCACTACCAAGTCACATAAGTGGCATAATCAAGTCAGAAGCACTCCATTGTTATGTCAACAGTGTTCCATCAATGTTCCGATAGTAGTTAATGCCCTTTAGGCCTTCTTATGCTAACTGTCACTGTAGCTGAATAGGTAAAGAAGTTGATTTAAACCCAAGAGGATCCAGGTGCGAATCCCACCATTGACAAAAAAATCGAAAAATTTCGAGACTTAATATAAATAAAAAAATAATTGTAGGTAAATTGAAGTTAATACGACAAAAAATGTTTGATTTATTTTATTTGAGCGTTTCAACAACGTTGTTGTCATCGTCAGCTCGATATTAACTTCAATTTATCTACGTTTACAATGTAAACGACAAGAGCCATATTGTTATCTAAAAAAAATAATTATAATTAATACTTTAATATTAATAGTAATTCAGCATAATGGAAAACGAAATATGTCAGAAATGTATCAGAAACGTGTCATTTTTGCGACAAAAGGTCTTGTTTTTATATCAGAAGTGTGCCATTATGGTGTCAGAAACATGTCACTGATGAGTCAAATATATGCGATTAATATGTCACGGTAACCTTATAGTCATGCCATAATGAAGTCATTTTGGAATCATTTTGGTGTTACAATTGCACCATTTCAATGTCACTGTCACGAGTTTGGCAAATATTTAGTGATCTCGAATTGGCTGAAACATTGATAGAAGTGTGTCATTTTTGCTGTCAGAAGCAGAAGTTTCACGCGAGAACTGTGTCATGTGACACTTTTTATTCTGATACCATTTGAACGGCGGGATAGCGATATAATGAGGAGAGGTTGCAGGGAGGAAGAAAATCTCCCCCTGGCATTTCGTTAATTTTAAGTTTCGAGTTAAAAAATTGGCAATTTTCATTTTTCTCTATGTGCCTTAAAATACTTAACTTTTACAACCACAATGAGTCGTATAATACGATATAAATTATACTTAGAACAGTATTTTTTTTTTTTAGTAATCTGATAAGCGTAAGCAGAGATAGGGAAGAGAGCTTAGGCGCTCCTAAATGTTGTGCTAAGCCTTCGAAGTTTTTAAGAAAATTTAGTAACAATTGATCATTTGTACGATTTGAAGGTTAAAAATGCCTTTGAATGCATATTTTTGGACCTTTCAATACTTGGTATTTCACAAATTTTCGCTCTCATTTGTTTGAGCCGTACTGAACGCATCGGCACTAAAACGTGATTTTTTTTAGAAATGAAAGATTAGGGCTTGAGCCTCGATTAAAAACAAATTTGACTTTATAAAACTTTTTTCACTTCTGATTGTAATCGTATCGAATCACACGCGGTCAGGCAGATTATCGATGATTGATTATGTTGACGAGAAATTCTCTACTCGATACTTAGAGCTATTCCGAACAGAAACGAAATACTTGATATCTTACTTCAATTGACTTTGCGATTGAGTAGATTTTTCATGTGAATACAATTACAAAGCGCAGTTTCATAGTGTTGTATTTTTTTGTAAATTTCGAATTCTTATACAAAAATCATTTAGAAAAATCGAGATTTCAAGCTCATCACGCTGCGTTTACTTTCTTATCCGCTGTTATCGATAAATCGTTCGCGTAGATACGCACAACTATATTATGTTTTTTAATCGCTCAAATAACTTTTCAATCAAATCGTCTTATCACAACACAAGTCTTTTTGCCTTATCGGGTACCCCGGTACAGGATATTTTATCTTTCAAAATGTAGTCGATATACGAGTATGTAATGTACCAAGTACCTAATAACCTACTCCTAGTCCGAGGTATGTACCTCTACCTACTACCCGCTCGTCAGCTTATTTACCTACCGGCTTGTCCTTACCCACCCTTAATGTAGGATATATTACATTTTTATGCGTAAACTTTTTCTTATCGAGATGAATTTAGAGGGAAGATGATACATTTCATTATATCAAGTCTGAATAAGCCTGCAATGTGACGCAAGTTGAATGTAAGATGCTCTGGATGCAATGACTGAATTATGCTTACATACTATGGCCGTAAAGTTTTAGTAGCAGCCTACTCGTCTGTAGATGTGGAACCAGATATGTTTCTATGTATGTAGGTATATATACCTAGACGTACTTAGAATATGGCAAAAATAGTAATAATCCAACTTCCACGCATTAAACATGTAAGACGTTGTCTAAAACAATTGCACAACGTCGTCTTTATCGTAATCCTTTTTTATTATATGGAAACGAGCAAAAGTTATCGTTTACCTAAACTTATACGCATTATCGTGATAAAGTTGAAATTTCACTCACAAATCATGACGTTAAAAAAAAAAAAGTAGTAATCGTATTGTAGCTTCAGGTACGTTTAAAATATTACGTGAAAATATTCACTCGAGTGGATAGGTCTAGGTATACTTGAAAAGCAAATGATGGAAAAATGAAGTGAAGATTTTACGAAGCAATTAAAAAATACTGAAATACTCACATTCGTTTCCAATACGCATATTGCAGCAGGCTTCGGGCTGAAATTGCATTTAGACACATTGCTTAACATTGAATCGTTAAAACTATAACACCGCGTATAACGTGATAGCGAACATAAAAAAAGTAATAAAAAGGTATTTAAATATTTAAGAAAATTCATTATGAGCAGTAAAAATTATTACGAATATCGAAGGAACATGAATTTTATGGGCGGGAAAATTGTCAGTGCAAAAAATCAAGCATCAGGAAGAATCGAATACAAATTTACATCGGAGCACTGCGCATCAACGAGCATCCTGCATGCCGTCTATTTAATAATAATATGATAAGTGATGATAACTGTTTCATTGTTCATGCCACTGAAGTGGTTTCTTGCCTTCAATTGACGAATAAAAATCAAATTTTTATCGCCGCGCCGCGAAAATTCATCAGTGTTACCCGTCGACGAAAACGCTGACATTTGCATCTATGAAAATTTACTCACCCATTCGTAAGCTACCACATTGCATTAAATAGGTAATCCTACAAATACAATTACCCTAGACATTGCAGTTGTACGTATCACGGTATCAAGTGTACGCTGTATAATGGATAATTATGTCCTACAATTTTGATTCCTATCATTTTTCGTTCAGCATTTCGTTAGTCCATACATGCCATTTTAAAATAGACTATCTGGTACAAGTTTTCTGCTTTTTTTCACTTTCGAAGTGAAATGAAAGTCCATTATTTCAGGATTGAGGATATTCTCATCGTATAGCGAAAGTGGCCACAAATTTGGATCCCTGAGGTCAGAATACTTCCATGTAGACACCTTAAAAAAATCTATTTTTGACAATTTTTTTACGCAAATCTTTTAAGAAGGGTATACACGATCAAATAATTTGTGCAAATCACCAATCATTTAAGAGAATTTAATAAATACTCTTGGGTGATTGGTGATTTGCGCAAATTATTCAATCGTATAAACTCTCCTTAGGTTAATAAGTGGATACCTTAATGAATTTTCTATTTCTAGCAATGTAAAATAAGTTGCCTATTGATGAGGCGCAACACTTCACAGATTGCAATATTACTGAATTTTTATGCTGTTTTTGTGATTGTAATATTGCTGTGGTTAGGTATAAAATATTAATTCAAGTTCGTCAATTTCAAGTCTGAGTTATTGTACCTTTCCTTTGACTTTCCTTTGATCGCTATTCTCAACTATCCCAAGAAGATGGCATTTTTAAAAAAATATATTCCGAATGGAAAAGTTTGGACGAACCGATATGGATCCAATCATTATTTCTTGTTGTTTGATATGCATTCTGAAATCAATCTCTGATTTTTCAGTTTTTTCAAATTCATGCCATTAGTTTGATAATTTCATAATTTGATTTTTGATTTTATGATGTTTCATTTTTCTTTTCGCTCGTACATACATTAATTGTATCTGTATGTAAAACGTTTTCCCTTCTTTTTTCCTCTTTTTTGCTTTTTTAATGACGGATGACCGTAATTATCTGTAAAATAAATAACGCTCAGAGAATTGGAGAGCCCGAAGTTGAAAAACTGAACGATAATTCACATATTCAAAAACGAACTTGCTTGATATCGTACGAGCGAGGTACAACCTCCAACTTACGATAAGTACAAATCGTGAACGAACCCGAACCGTCAGTAGACGGTGGTCTAGTGAATCATCGAATCTGTGTGGTTAGATAGTCTATATTACTTCGTGTTATATAGATGGGCTGTGTGAGAGGTAGGAGTGGGTTGAATTCAGAGGACCAAAACTGAAAGTTGAAAACAATAGTTATCACTTAAGTAATCATTTCATTCTGTATATTTTCCAATTTCAAAATGAATTTCTAAAAAAAAAATGACAAGCGCTGGAATAATTATATGTAGAGAAAATGTAAATTCGTGTTTATGCGAGAACGTAATGTTGTATCGGGCAGAAGTTCTCAGAAGTTCTTGCCTTCTTTACGAGCGTTATTTTAGTTTCAACGTTTAAAGCGTGTTGAGTGTAGATTTGGAGAAAGTTTTAGAAATTTATGTCCCTGCCGTGGTTTTCCTGTTTATCGAGTACCTTGCATTGTTTCTGAATAACAACGATGCTGTTCTTTGAATTTACCCTGATGAGCGTATGCTTCACTTTGACCTTATGCGAATCTGCGGGGCCTTATGGTAAGATATGACGTAAATGTATCTTTACTCGCGTTCATCTTTGAAATTGTACATAAGCTGGGTGTAATATTAAATGTGTTTATTGATGTTGCAGATTTTAGTTATGTCAGTTTGTTGAAGTCTGTTGATTGCGAGTTACCAAATCATATGTATGTCGTTAACGGAGCTATAGAAATTAGCTCGTTAAGAAATACCCTGAATAAGTTTTCCAATGGAACCATAATTAGGTATAGTTGCCGACAAGGATATAAGCTGGATCCATCCGAGTCAGAATTCAGATATTGTGTCAACGGATCTTGGACGAATAAGAATCCGTCGTGTGGTAAGCAATTTTCAGATGTGTTATTCATCGCAATGCCTTTAACTCGTTGTTTGGTACGTGTGTGTGTAATATCTGGCGACGTTTGTAAATGTTATACGCAGTTCCGTTATCGGATGTGATATGTGCGAAACCGGAATCGATTCTGAATGGATATTACACGCCTTTTGATCAATCGGAACGTTCGTTCAGAATGGGTAACAAGATCGAATACTCGTGTAAGCCGGACTACACTCTAATGGGGCCGTCCGCTCTTACTTGTGATTCGAATGGTGAATGGCATCCGAAGAAAACTCCGTTTTGTACGCCAACGTATAAAGGTATCAGAGCGTAGTATCTGAACTTACATATTTACTTCCTATTTGTTGTTCAGTGGTTAAAATAGTTAAATTTTGATGCAAGTTAGCTCTCGTACTTATTACTGATTTCGTTGATGTATTATTGTAGAAACCGAACAATTGCAAGCTTGTCCATCTCCGCCCAAAGTCCCTAATACGTTATGGACTTTGATCCGCGGTAAACAACGTGCGAATGATGCTTTGCCCGGAGCCACGTTCGAAGTTGTGTGTAATTCGGGTTATCGTGATTCGAAGAATCCCTGCGTAGCGTCCATTATTCGTTGCGATAACGGCTCATGGAAAGGATCTTTGCCCAGCTGCGGTAATCTCTTTAGATTACTTGAATCGTTTGCTATTACGATGTCTAGTTCATTTAATGGATAAAATAAAATCACTTTCGGCGTTTATTGCCATGTTTGAATAATAAAATGATCAATTTTACATTCATTACCGTTCACCTATTTTCAAAGTCCGATGATGGGAGCATTCTCCAAACAATTTTCACGAATCTTATAAAATATAACGGTGTTTTGTTGTAAAATTGTTCATTTTATTAGTTCATTTAAATTTATCATCGTCGATTTGCGTATTTACACACAGTGAAAGTTGAAACGTGCTTCCCTCCTCCGGATATATCGCATGGATCCATTATCAGTCCGACGTTTGAAGCTAGTTATCCAATTTCTTACGAGGTGATGTATACCTGCGATGCCGGATATGTAACTTTTCCGAAAAATTTCGCACCATTAACGTTGCGTTGCGAAGAGAATGGTTGCTGGGCTCCGAACGCTCTTCCTACTTGTCATCCGGAGTCATCGTTATTTTATGGTGAGGTGTTTCATCTCATCTATTCTCACTAACGATTGAGCGTGTAAAAAAATAATAATGTTCCGCAGCACTCCTAACACCATTCGCTTCAAGTATGATTTAGTTACTGCTTTTTTACTCGTAGGTTTGAGGAACAATTACGACGATTACTTCCATTTAACGACCGGTGGGTTGCTGATGTGTATTTTATTTGCCATATTCGGCATTACATCCATCATGGTGGCAATTTGTTCGTTGAGTATGTGTCGCCAACGGTATCTTTACCTACGTCATAGACGAAGGACCGCTCGATCAGAATCTAGACCTATGCCAAATCCTGTATCAGCAGCTGCTAGCCCTTTTATTAGACCAAATACGTACGGCAGAACGGCTTTTATAGCATTCGCTGACGGTATTCAAGTTGAGCAGGTATATAACCCTTAGGATAAAGTATACTAAAAATGTATCTTATACGCAACTTTGGTACATTCTATGAGTCTAAATCTAAACACCACCGGAAATGATTCGCAGCATCATTTGCCGACATACGATGAAGTACTGCGTCAAGACAGAAGTGGAACGAGTAATACGACAGCAAACGAGTGTATTTCTAGCGGTTCTCACTTTGAAGGAGCGTACAGCTGCGCTGTTAGTAACTGCGATATGCCGATGGTGACCAGTGGTAGCGGCGTCAATAGCACTAATGACGCAATCAGTAGCGATACTGGTAGCGTTACCAATCAACGAAACGTACGTTTCAGCAGTCAGCCTTCTGAGTCAATTCGATATCGTTCCGGGTAATTATGATGTATTATTTACTCAACTGGACAACCGGAGTCGGATGTCTATGTAGAACTTAAACTTATGCCTTCCCCTATTTACCTGAACAAGTGACATCTTTTTCGAGGTGATGGCTTCGTTTTGAAACCAATCAGTATTATTCGAATTGTACAACAAAATTTGAAGCACTCGTGCAACGATAAACGATGCCGATATATTTAAAACTATGCTTCTATCAAGAAGGAGAATCAAAGTTTTATGAACTTATTTTTTCCCCCAGTACACTGAACTTTTACAGTGGAATGTAGTGCAATGTGCATGAAAATGTCATTATTTTATATTTTGAAAAATGTTGATTTCTTTTTTTTGTCATGTCTGTATACATAGATTACTACAAAATCATACTTCAAGTCGCGATATGATGGGTAGCACAGACACGATGGCGATTAGTGAAGTATCGGCTAACACTTTAGATAACGTTTCTGCTCATACAATTGGCAGTGTTTCACAGAATCCGTCATGTCGAGCTATGTGTGGATCATTAGCGTCTTTTGACGCGTGTTCAGTTATTACAGAAGGTAAAATGAATTTACTGATTAAATTCTTGTTTTTTTTTTTACATGTTCGAACGAAAAGAGAAAGTATACAATATTCATTGATGTATCGAATATATTTATAGGATTTCCTTTATTGGAAGAATACGAAACAGAAAACGAGAACCAATCCGGTGCTAATATACACATCCGAAGTGCTAGCGGTAATAAATAACCATCTTGCAGAAGTTACCTTACTTCATCTTATTTTTGTTTTTTGTTTTTTGTTTTTAAATCGCATCGCGATAAAGATGCTGTGACTTGTGGGTGTAATGTTGATTTGCTCAGCGGCTAAACTGTTAATATTCTCATTATCTGGTATTTTTCGTTGTCGTATCCGTTTAGCATTCTATCGCGCCGGAATGATCGATGGAAACTCATACGGCTGGCACGTTAAGATTTACGTAGAGCGCAATTTTTTTCATGTTGAAAATTCGAGTCATTCTATATTGTCGTCGTAATACTAGTCGCTTCTGCTTATTCCTAGAGACCAGCTATAGGTTCCTAGGTTTTCGATTCCCGGCACGTACACATTTCGTAGTATTCCATAAACGAACTCGTTTGCAAGTTACATTCGTCTCGTTCTAAATTCAAGTCCTAATTTGCAGTTTACAGTTTATAAATAAATTAAGTAACTATCATATGTAGCACCTATTTTATAGGCTACGTATTTATTGGATCGATTACTAGTGACGGGCTGGAACGGACATAATGTATAAAAAAATGCTTGAAACTCTGCTGAAATCAGTTTTTAAATCGTTGTTTCCAGTATTATGTAGTTGTATAAGCGCATTCGGTGGTTTTTATGGATAGGAATAAGTTCGGTAGTTGCATTGTGGTTTGTTATCACGTCTAAAGTTTGATTTACGTACTCTAAATATTTTGACGACGATATTATTTCATTTCATCAGTGAAGCCTTCTATGTATCGGTGTGCATGAAGCCAGCTGCATTATTTTGCGAAAAATTGTTACCTACTTTTTTACGTATTAGCGTTGTAAATACATGTTATTGTTGAATTATTTTTCTAATAAACGATTTTTGTCCAAAAGTATTAATTTTATGAGCCAAGGACTTGGGCTTCTAATAGCCCTTATTTCTATTCGCCTTCATTATAATATGAATTGCAACTTTCTAGTCTTCGGTGTTGTCTACAGAGAAAAACTGAAATTATAACAAAAATATAGTAGTTTTACGTATTTCTAAGTCAATCAGACGTAAGGATAAATCGTCAAATGAAAATTGAAAATTTATTGATAGGTAATAAATATCCGAAAAACCAAATGCTCCAAAAAATTATACAGTGTTCACAGCGAACCCATATTAGTCATATTCATATACAACCATCAAATATCCGATTATCTTAACGACAATCTTCCAAATACAAAATTGACAAATAATTTTTTAGCGATCCTATTGAAAATATATAAATTACTCTTCCTGTTTGCAGGATAGAACAGGTTTACTTTTCAGTGTTGGATAACGCTCCGAATATCAAAATTGTAATTTTAAATATGTTCCCCGACGCAAAAGCGTGATTCCTAATTTCCGATGGCATGTATCTCTTACTACTCTTTACGAAGTAAGCAAAATTGTAAACAACAAATGATCTAGCGAGAAGAAAAATGAAAAAGAAAAAAAAAATACACGTAAAATTGTAATACATATTATTTTGAAATCGCTCAAAATTTAAATTTAGGTACACAAAGAATTGTAATGAAAGTAAAAACGTAAACAAATGAAAAATATAATCTTGTATCATAAATAAATAAATAAATAAATAAAAAAATAATAAAAAACTTTTTACTAACGCGAGAATCATTAAAAGTTACAAAAAAAAATTACAAGTAAGTATAATACCTTCCGATACATCTAAACAAATTTGACCGTAAAACAAATGAATTATATATTTAATCTTGGGGAATGCGTATAATTCTTAAGGATAAGAAAAAACAAAAAAATGAGTCGAGGAAAATTGATTCTACAATTATTTGAACTCGGTTAGAGTATAATTTACTATGAACTTGAATACATTTGAAATACAGCGAAAAATCAGTCAATAGAGATCATATACTTATTGGATATTATGTAGCATGATGCTTCGCTTTTGAATAAATTTTAAAAACTTGAACATTCTTGGGAGGATGGTAGGGTAGGATACTGATGGTGAAATTTCACAACCATCGCTATATACTTAAAAGCATATCATACCTTGTAACTTCAAATGCAAACTCAGAAGGGACATCAAAAGCTATAAGTACGTATAGCGGAACAGAAGAATACACGACATAGGCGTGAATTATTCAAGACGCGTACTTAAGGTACGACTTCTATTTACACAAGATATTCGTACAACGCGCGTACAACTATTCACAACTTACATAAGGAACTAATTATAGGTAATACAACGAAAATGGGATTGTGAATAATAATGTTTGGAATAAAAAAAGACATGCCTCTGCCACCATCTCTGATAAATTACTCTGTCGTACGTATTACAGACGACTAGAAAGCCACTACATAGGTACGTCTATGTATGTAATGCTCTATTTCCAAATACACACGTACGCGATCCGTTATCATTTTTCAATTTGGCAGAATTCGAAGGATAAAAAATAAAAAAATAAAAAATAAAAAAATCGCCTAGACTAGAAAATTGTATTACGAGAGTTTTCTTCGACGATAATAGGGTGTCTACTTATATACATTAGGAATGTAAAAAAATATGCGTGTGCATTTTACGAGTATATGTCAAGGTAATGTGATGCATTTATCTTTCCCAAGCACCAGTACAAGCCAAGTAGTTCGACTATATTTTTTCATGCAGCTGAAATTATAGCGAACTTACACAGAACGGTCAACTGATCTTTGACATCGCCTTACTTCCCCAATCACTAGACGCTGGCCAGCGGCGACGTGCAGGACGAGCCAAACGTTAATTATCATCGACCTCATACAACGTCGCATACGTAATACAGTAATATAGGTAACTTAAACAAAATGATGGCCGTTTATCAGATTTGTAGTCTGTTTATCATTCATTCATTGGCTGACCGTTACACGTTTACTTCTGTTCCTGTTACGTAAAGTTCGCGTCATATAGTAAGCTAGCAACTTGATATCGTTAAATTAAAACAGTGCACATTTTTGCGAGCGATAAATCTGATAGACGGCCATTTTGTTCAACTTCTCCATTGTACACCATTATACCTACACTAATATTTATAGATCACACCTACGTTAGATACTAAGAGCAGGTACAGAGCATATACTTGAATTTTACTGGTACGCATGACACGAGGGATAGGATAAAAAAAAAAGAAAAATGAATTATCAATACCTTTAGTGATATTATGTAATAAAAATTAAAAACAAAAAACGAGAAAGCTTAAAAATAATTTGAGCACATTTGATTTCGAATAACGAACTTCTCGTACACTTCTCGGTACGAACAAAATAAAAATTTAAAAGTAAATAAATGCTTAGTTGAAAAAATTAATCGAATGAAATAAGGTAAGCGTTTAGGTGTGAGGTATTCATTATACACTCCGAAAACACCTAAAACACGCGGCGAAAGCGGTAGGCCAAACAACAGGGAGTGGAACAAGTCTTAATTCATTATACCTAACAGGCAGGCAGGCAGGCAGACAGGCAGTAACACCGATCAATATGAAATGCAGAATTCTTTCCCAAATCAGTGCCGAACGGGGCGAAATACACTCTCAGCGTAGATCATCATTACAAATACGCGCATCTTATTTCAGAAAAATTAATTTTAAGCGAAAAATGAGCCGCAGAAAGCGTTTTAAATTAATTGGTACCTCATTTTGGCGCTTCGCATAAGAAAAACGGGACACAGAAGCGAGTCCCATTTCGCGGTAAAAATTAATGGCGAGCAAAAAAAGATTTCAATACGTATGCACTTTCAATACGGCAGAAAGGAGAATCCTTATTTAAGAATCGGCCCGACGATCAGTAATGTAATATACCTATCGAGTTTTCTTCGGGAAAATCAAGCCAATGGTGTAAGCACCGGTAGCTGTGTTATCAATTTCATTTCAAAAGAACAACCTACAACCTTCCAATCGATAGTAGGAGGTAAAATACAGTACATATGGGTAGCTGGGTACAAAGTACAAAGCCTAAGGGAAATGACGATGAAGAAAAAAGGAGTTTTTTGACGATATTTTATGGGAGAAAATAAAAATAAAAAAAATAAAATAAATAAATAATAATAATAATAATAAAAACATAGGTACCTATGGTTGCAGTCAACTTATTAGGTACGTACTACATGGTACGTCTTGTATGTGGATGAATTCAAGTACGTACAATCATGTAAGAAAATAAGATACACTACCTAATCTGGTAACGTAAAGTAGTAGTTACTCGACTGTGACTAGATTAAGAATTACAATTAGCCGGTAAGAGAAAAATTGAAATTGGTAGCGGTAGGTATCCGATAAATAATAAATTAACATATACTTTGTACTACGAGCAACAGTACATTACCGTAGTAGAGTTTTTGTATCGATTACGACGCACCGTTGTGATTACAGAATGAAAATTACGGTACATCTAAACTACTGAATAGGTAGGTAGGTAGGTAGGTAGGTAGGTAGGTAGGCAGGTACTTTGTTAATCGTAGAACAGATAGATGGATAATGGTCATTGGCGATAGCAGCGAAAAAACAACACGACGTTCGAGAGAAAATAACAAAAAGCAATTGCGCGAATGAATAACAGACGAGATTACGTTGGTAGTTCGACGTCTTATAACTCGGTAATTTGATAACCTACGGTCGCGGAAAAGGTTGAAAATGTTGTTGTCAAGGTGGCAGAGGCTTGATCTCAGTAAAAATCGTTCGACTCTAAAGTTTTGCATTTTTTGCTCAACGTCGAATACTGTCCGGGGCCGTCTCCTCGTTGCAGTTGTTGCTTTTTATTATGACTATGGCCCAAGGTATGCGAGGCCGTATCAAAACTAACCATATGTCTACCTTGTCTGGCCGGATGATCTAGCGTGCGGAATTTACGATTCAAAGTCGCGTACTGGCCAGAGTCACTTCCGAGCCGCTGATGACTGATGGTGCCGATCGGATGTATACCGGCTGGACGTAACGTGCCCACTCCTCCGGCTCCGTTAACATTGACATCGCGTCTGTAATTTTAAATAACACGTAATTACATTTTCTGTATTTGGAAAAATATCGCGCGTTATTTTTCTCGGCTTTCCTTATTTATTATTTTTTTTTTTTTTACAACGAATAAAAAAAATAAGAAAACCGAGAAAATAATCACTAAACAATTAAACAATTAAACAAACAAACAAACGAACGAACCAGCCAACTAAAAACATACGTAAATACGACTCGCGTATCGATGCCTACGCTAATCGGCGTCTAATAGAACGAATGGATATCGGGTACCTTACGAACGGTAAGAAAACACACATTTAACTCGAGTAAGCAAAGGTTCTTCTGACAACATCATTCTCCAAAACAAAGGTTCAGCTGAAGAGTTTATTTTAAAAACGGTTCTAGAACAATTTCTTGCAACCAGTGGCCTTCCGAAGCGATGTGGCGAGAGTGAGCTTCAAATTTACTAACCAATTTTACCAACTTTCAAAATTTCTAAATGATTCCTTAAAATTTTATGAGCATCCTAAGTACTAAATTTTTCGAAAACTTTGCAAAAAAGCAAGTTTCGTAACTAAAAAAATTTATTTAGCACGTACAAACTTACATTTTTGGGTAAGAAAACATTTTTAATAATAATTTTTTTTTTTAACTAAAATTTTCTCATGTCCATTTATTTAAATTTTAATGCGTTTAGATCGCATTTGAGACAAAGACTGGACGCTTTTTGGCAAAGGATATAGCAGGTTAAGTATGGGGTTTTGGCCTTGGAAACCGATTTTGACCGTTCCTGCCCTAAAAGGTTCTCCTAATCTGGCAATTAAGATTGG
>FIZR01005745.1:0-14174 GCA_900060175.1 Ferrisia virgata
TTTTAGTTTCGGGGAAGAAACAAAATAAAAATGATAAAAATTTAAAAAAAAAAAAAAAAAAAAGATAAAAAAATACCTGGCATTGCTAAAAATAGTCTTAATGGTCTTCTAGGACATCAAATCGAATTTTGTTGATAATCTCCCCCTCATCCGTCATAGGTCGATAGACTGTAATAGTCTGGTTTTCATTGACAATAACAAAATAGAAAATCAGACTAAAAAAATTAATCTGAAATAATTTTTTTGTAAACCTAGAAATTCGTTTGAGATGAAAATAAATTAAACTAAACGACAATATTGAATTTAATACCTTGAAAAAAAATTCAATTTCAAATAACCTTGCATGATACGAGTAAGAACCTATGTATTTCGAATAAATAAATGAAAAATATAGATATCCGAAGAAACACATTAAAACGAAACACCGAGCAATCTTCTTTTACACACTTTTTCTTTTCAAAATAAATTGATATTCTCGATTTCTGATCCCACGATGCGTAATTTTTTTCAAGGGAATTTGAAACAAAAAAAAAATGGAGAAGTTTAAATAAAAACCATCTGTGCGATTTCTTTCTTTCTCAATGATAACAAAACAAAAAGAAACTATATAGAAAGCTAAGTATCGAAATTACGAATTTTTCTTTTTTTTTTAATAAAACTTACTATAATTTTCAAGCGGAAAAATTATGATAAAAGCGTTGAAACAAATGATAAAAAATTCAATATTTGGCATCTGGTGCGCTATACTGTTCAACCTTCAAGTTAAAAATTCGAGTATACTTACATTGTGATGAGAAAAGAAAATTGTAACCAAATCGGTTAATTTTTTTCTCGTTTAATTATCGTATATTCGAGTTAAACGTAAAGAAATCGTGCAGCAGAATGGATCGAAATCCTTTTCTTTCCAACGTACGTATAACTACCGCTGCGCCAAATTACACAATGGCTGCCAATTACCGTCATAATAAAAGAGATTTAATTTTCGCAAATAGAAAACAATAGATAATGTCGAAAATGGTAGAAAAATATTGCAAAGTCTCGTGCCCGTTTGGCCCCTATCCAATTAAAAGAAAATGTCGTTTTTCCGGCAACCGAGAGGTGGGTAAAAAAAAAAAAAAAAAAAAAAAAAAAGAAAAAAGGAAAAAAAAAAAAAAAAAAAAAGAAAAAAGAGAAAAGGATAAAAAGCATAAAAGGAGTTAACATCGGGGGTTTTAAATTTACGGTAACGCTTTCGAAATAAACAACATCCGATGAGCCAGCAAAGCAGTAAACTTTGATTAAAAAGTACGTAAGAATTTAATCTAGTTGCTTCGGTTCCAATTTTGTGTTTCATTTGAGGTCTTGCGAATTAGAATTCGTTTATACTCTGCTCTCCCTTTACTCCCGTGCTGGAAATAATTTCAGACTAGGATTTAATTCTAAATTATTTCGATGTCGTATAAATTTTTTAGTTTTATGAAATTTTTCGAGAGGGATTTTCAAATTTCCGCATAAGCACGCCGCGAAGGATGGATAAACTCACTCGGATATTCATGAATCGTTCTTTACACAAGTTTAATTCACGTTTTAAGCAGTCGACATCGTTTTGAAAATTTCTTCGTTGCGTTGTTGCGTTCGTTGGGAGAAGAGACCCGCCTCGTGTGAATTTTTAACACGCTCGAATTCCAGATTGCGGCGTGTTCTTTTTCAAACACAACGAAAGAAAACGTCCTTCTCGTCCTCGGCTAGTGAATTTTTTAACTCGCAAAAGAACTTCTACATTTCAAAGGCGCGACAGTTTGGATTTTTTGCTAATTTGTTTTTCTTACGTTTCAACGAAACATGATAAATTAAGTCGTTCTTTTTTTTTCCTACTTCTTCTTATTCTTCTTCATCTTTTCCGCTCTTATTTCTCAGTTTCGGCAATGTCGTTCAGCCAACGGCGATATTTTAAATTCGTTATTTTTTTTTCACCTTGTAAATTCTCCATAGCTGGATGTTTTCTTTTACTCTTTTTAACGCCGCTTAGTACCTATATAAGCTGAATTGTGCGGCGTAAAGACTTTTTCTTGACCTTTCGAACTTTATTTTACCTTTCATTCGTAATAAAACATAAAGCATTATTAGAATTTCAATGTAAAAAATTTCGTGAAAAATATTTTTTTTTTCGTCTCGATGAAGCAATTAATAATGAAAAAAAATTCGAATCGACACTCGTCGATTATATAAAAAATTTGTAACAAAAATTTTAGCCGTCTTTTAACTGAATTTTTTTTTCAATAAGAAGAGTATATGCTCTCAAATCGAGACAATTTTCATTCAAAAATAGGCCTATCAAGAAACCACTGATTTCTTAACCGACAAATCATTGCATCATAGAAACTTATTTTTATCGAATCGATATAGATCAGAATAACTGAAACCAAGTTATTATGTTTGTTGTCAGTTTTGTGAAGCTTTGAATAAGTAAAAAGGGGAACGATTTTCAATCAAATAATTAAAAAACCAAACAGAAAATCAAACGGGTGCGAGGGCTCTAGTAATTCTCGGAGTAAACCACGGTCCAGGGGAATTCCTCGTTTTCTGGCCAAGCCTCACAGAGGCTTCGAAATCAAAAATTAAGTGTGGTTGAGATTTTTTTCAAATATTTATGGTGGATTGGTTTGAGAACGAAAAGTTGAGACTATAAAAATATACATACTCAATTTTACCTTTTTGATTTGAATGCCAAGCTCGACGTCCAAAGTCAATTACGACGACCCTTACAGATGAGCGAATGTCAAAAAGCTTTCAAAATTTGGATTTTTCACTATTAAAAGCGTGCTCTAGGGTGGAAAAGTCGAGATTCTTCAACACGACCCAGTGACCACTAATTTTTCAACTTTTTATGTTAATTAAGGAGTGGAGGGGCCTGTACAGCTGGGACGAAGTGAAAAAAAATCAGCATGGTCGATTTGACTATTTTTTGGACATATTACATGGTTCGAGTTGAAACGCTCCCATACAAAATTTTATCTCCCTAGGGCCCCTCTGGGCAGATTTTTTGACTATCAAGGTAGTGTCGTTTTCAAAAAAAAAAGTCAGTTTTGAGTTTACGGAGATCAAAAAATTAATTCTCTTACATTTTAAGATGTTGCATATCGCTGAATAGCTCATTCTACGATCAGAGGAGGTTGAAAAATTGCGTTTTTTCTTAATGTCAAAAATAATATTATTATCTTACCACTTGACTTCAAAATTTTAAAATCTTTATTATACCAAAAATCGTTGATCCTGGAAAAAATTTAAGGACACTTGCCCAAAAATAAACTTTCGGTCTAGTTAAGTTCGGTTTTTTGTTGTAGTTCGAGTCTTTTCTCTACATATTATGATGAGTAAAATTTGGCTTTTTTTGGAAATCTGTAAAGGGGAGGGGGTCACATACTTGAAAAATGTCCTCAAAATGATGCGGTATAAATTTTAGCTTCCTAACTCAATTTTTTAAAACTTGCAAAACTGACTCAAAGTTTGTTATCAAAAATTTTCTAAAAGACAAAAAAAATTTTTTTGAAAATGATTTTCAAAAATGGAATTATTACACATATTTGATCACGTAATGATCAATGCTGGGAAATTTTTGTCAGGGTTTTTTAAAACCTGCAGGGTGTTTACTGAATCCAAAAAACAAAATTTCGTACGTTTTTCGTACTTTTTTCCGCAATTTTTTCGCACGATATATTTTGAATAGTGTTACAATTTGTCATGCGCCCTGTCTCACTTTTTTTTGTACAAATTGAGTTTTGTATTTGGAAATTTTTCAATTACAAAAAATTCAATTTTCAAAATTTCTTACATTTTGGGGTCATTTTTAAATTTGGTACGTTTTTAGTTTTTTCATACTTTTTTTGGCCAGTAGATTTATAAACCCTGTAAATGCCATCTTTCGGATTTCTTTACCATTTTTTGAAAAACTATGAAGGAAATTTTTTTGAGTAAATCCCCCCCGAAACGGATTTAGCACATTAATTTTAGATAATTAAGAACAAAAATTCAATTTTATCTTCCCAGACGATTTTTCAGGGGTGCTTTAAGAATAGTTTTTTCGTATATTTTTTCAAGAATTTTTTACATCATTAAAATTTTTTTCGGTAAACTATTAGTGAAATATACCGAGTACGCTTACCTTCGTCCATTTAAGATTTGTTTTCCCCACTTTTGTCCTTTTCAGAGATTCTCAATTGGTATTACAGCATTAAAAAATACAGTATAAATGGTTCCAAAAAATCGTGAAAACGCCAAAAACTGACCATTTTTAAAACCTCCTGGGAAAAAGGGAAATTTTCAAAATTTCCCAACAATAATAATTTTGAGTTCAAATACGTGTAATAATTCCATTTATGGAAAGTATTTTCAAAAAAACTTTTTAATTGATTATTTTGAAAATTTTTGAACTTTAAGTGAGTTTTGTGAGTTTAAAAAATTGAGCTAGGTGGTTAAAATATTTCCCACGTGTCCTCAGGTCATTTCGCAACTTCCAAAAAATAAAATTCGGCCCACCCCCAGAGAGTTAATTTCCAATCAATAAAAAGCAATTCTACAATCTCGGAGAAAACAATTTTTTTCCACAGACTTCAAATCGGATCGAGACCTTCAAAAAATAGATTTAGCAGGTCAGAATTAGGCAGGTACCAAAGTTCCAGCCTTCCAACTTGGATGGTTTCTGCTTTACAACATGTACAGCGCTTTTTAACCGAAGCTTTTTTAATTTTTTTAAAATTCTCCAAAAATCAAAAAATCAACCTCTAAAGATGAAATTTTGGCTAGTGAGGTTTCTTGACATGCTCTTTCGATCTAGTTTAGTTTCGTTCAAATCGGAGGCGATCAGCGAGGAAGGTTTCGTTGTTAAATACGAGTGGGTAGTAAATTTTCAAAATCGAATTTGTCAACCAAGTACAACTATATTACCCAAAATACAGCCAAAAGAATTCATTTTCATAATTGTAACTTGACAATTACACATTTTCCTTACCACTTTAACATGAAAATATCATTGTATAAAAAAATAATAATTCTGGAAAATTTTCAAACCGTCATAACTTTCAACTTTTACAATACACGATTATTAATAACGCACACTGATCTCATAAACTTCACAAATATAGCTCCATACGAGAAAAAATAAATGGTAAACAAGCCCTTAAAAAATGGTGAAAAACGAACTTCGTCCTTTAGGCTACATGTATAGTTTTCCATTTTTATCCATTCTTCTCTTTTTCTTTCGTTTTACATTAAAAATAAATACGTTTTCATATAAGAATTCTTCATACACATGCAGCAAGTTCTCCAATTCAAATCTCCTCCCACACTTGGCTAAAAGTTGCACAAACTAGAAGCCGAGCGAATGAATTTCCCTTTAGCAAGCACGCGACGTCGACGTCTTATTCGCCAACAAACAGCAACCAAACACAAACAAACAATCTTTCAATTTTCAACTGATAATTTGAGCGAGAATAAGAAAATCCAAACAAACTTACAAAAGACCATAAAATACACACAACGCTATTAAAACTTTTTCTTTATTTTGGCTCAGCTCGTACGTACTCGTAGATTACCAGCAGCGTGGTTTATTAACGAGTTTTCGCTAAACTACGAGTAATATACGTAGTAATATTCCAAAGATAAAGATACAAAATCTACCAAAGAGTCGTGGTAGTTCAGTTGAGTTGTGAGTCAATTTTCGTAAATAAATCATCGGTCGTACTTACGATAATCAGCAGCCTTCTGCAAATATAGCTAGGTACGAGATTGGTAGGTAACTAGGTACCGTGTGCTAATATATCATTCGAAAGTACTACAAATACATACGTAAGTATATGTAATTGGTACACATAAACTTCAACTCACCTGTAAAAACACACAACAAAACATAAAAATTAGTCTAATTTACTACTACTCGTCGAGCGTTTAAAAATATACATAAAAAGTTTCGTCTATATAGATTGAATAGGAAAGCACACGAGAGTACTTGAAAGTTTCACGATCGTGAGTGTAATTGATGAGCACGCGAATGAACCACACACACACACACACAACTAAAGGAGGATTCTTCTATAGGTTATACAACACGGGTACGAACATGTACACCTTACCTATATATTTTGAAAAAAATCTTAACTATACAACGTGTATTCGCCACCAGTTCATTATTTTGATTAATTCGATATCCGACTAATTTTCTCCACGCATATCACGTTTTTTCGGTTACAAATCTACAAACGTTATAACATTTGCTGTTATCAAAGGTAAACACGAATCGCATTTCATCCATTATTCTGCTGCGGTGCACGGACGGGACGTTTGAAAAATTCGATTCGAACAATAACGGTCATGCGGTTAGATCGCGTTTTTCCACCAAACCGTCCATCGCGGTTACGAGAGCAATGAAGGGGAAAAAAACAAGTTCATGGCCGTAGAATGGCGAACATGAACATTGCGAATAAACGGTAGTGTATGAGCTTCCAGCTAACATTAAATAGAGCACTTTCAAATTCCTTTCACTTTCGTTATAGTTATATGTACATTACATATATTTCCGCTTATCACCCTCCCCCCTTCCCGGCCAGAGTTTTGTTTTCCTCCCCTTAATGATATATCTCGATCATGTATGTATATTATCGCATATACTACCTTTCAATTTTATACTATGCAGTATAACGATTCGCTCTATTAACGTTCAGGTAATTAGAGAATTGGCATTTACCGAAACTGAATCTGGCCGTAATGCCAACTTTTACCAGCTAGCAATTTTATTTTCGGAAGACAACGAAACACGACTGAGTATCAGAGACAAAATTAACTCTACCTTGTGTACACTGGTATTTGTATTTACCGCAGGATGGCGATGACGATGAAGACGACGGTGGTAGGTAGGTAGGTAGGTAGGTAGGTAGGTAGGTAAGTAGGTAGGTACATCATGAAGGTGTCGAACGCCACCACCACCGCCATATCCACATGTTCACTAAAAACCCATCAACACTAATTTACAAATTAACGTTTTAAAACAAAACGAATTTCTAATTACGTTAACTTTACCTTTATATACCTAAATAAATTCTTAAAGACAAACGTGTACGTAAATTTACCTCGATATACGACGTGAAAAATTCGAATGACCTTCGAAACGTTATACGAGAGTAGAAAAATTTACAATCATCACAAAAATACTTTTAAAAAATAAAAACCAACTTGGGCCTAGTTTACGAATTGATTTCTAGCAGTTGATGAATCTTTCTTTAATAAAATAATCATTCAATTTTTCTCTTTTACACAACAATCCAAAAATCGTTGCCTGAAGGTAGAAAATTTTGTGAAAGATGTCCCCTTCATTACACATTACAATGCTCGGCGATTTCTTAATTGATATCATCTCATTTTATTTTTTTACTGACGGATTTTTGATTTTTAAAAGTATTTTTGTAATGATATCACTTTTTAGCCTGATTTTCTTTGTCATTTTGTCGATGAAAATCAGGCTATTACAGTCTTATCGACCATCAACAACATCCGTTTTGGGGTCGCAGAAGATAGTTAAGACAATTTTTAGCCAAGTCAGGATATTTATTTATTTTTGCCCGCGCGAACATTAAAATCATTTACTTTGCTCAATACCCACCAAAATCGCTACAATTCGGTCAATCGGCTCAGTTTGGCGGTGGATACGATATATATGAGTGGGGATGACCTTGGATCAAAATTCAGTTTTGCCCCATTGTGAGGGTGGGAGTGTTGAGGGTCCAAAAAATGCAAAAATTAACCCTTTTTAGACCAATTGATAGAGAATCAAAAGTTGTACATCGTATCCAAAAATCAACTTCCTAGGTCAATTAGGAGGGGAGGTATGGGGGTTTTCCCCTTTTTCGGCGCTGAAAAAGGGCTGTTCCTCCCCTATCTCCTCGCCAAATTCAGCTAGGAAGTTGAAATTTGATATGTATATGCAATTGAGGCTCTAGATGTGTCTTTTGTGGGTTTTAACTTTTTAGCTCCATTGCACCCCCTCACAACCTCAAATAGGTGATTTTTTGAACGGATTTTCTCGTTTTCTGAGTTTTTTGAATTTGTTTCTCACATAACTCCCCACCAAATTGAGCTAGGAACTTGAAATTAAGTATGTACATTTAGTGGGGGGGGGGGCTGTAGATGTTCTTTTTCGGGGTTTCTACTTTTCAGCCCCATTGTATCCTCTCTCAGCCCTGAATTTTAGTCGATTTTCCCAATTTTCAGAGCTTGTTCCTCCCTTAAGAATTTCTTTAGGATTGTTTACTTTTCAAAGCTGCAAAAGTTCCTCTTCACTGATGGGTCTAAAAACTCAGATCTGACAGACTGTGCTTTTGTTCACGAAGATGACCACATTCTGCGCCCTTTCCCTCCCTACTTCTCCGCTCTGTCAGCCGAACTATACGTAATCAAAATAGCCATCACATATATCGACGACTTCTCCATAAATAACTCAGTAATTTTCGCAAACTCACTCTCTGCTTTACATGCCATCCAAAATCTGAATAACAAAAAGCAGCATCCCATATAGCACAAGAAATTATCCACATTCTCTCATCTTCGTCCAAGAAAATAGTCTTATGTTGAGTTCCCTCGCATAGAAATATCGCAGATACTGAAACAGCTCACTCTTACACCAAAATAGCATTACTGCACAGATCTATCCAAAATATCCCTATCACTCTTACTGACCTAAAGCAGTTCATTAAAGCGCAAAACCTATCCACATTTCAACTATTCTGGTACCAAATTCCCTCCTCAAACAAATTAAGAAACATAAAAAATCATACGCTTTCGAGGAATAATTTCAACATCTCTAGAAAAAACGACGTGATCATCACGCGAATGCGCCCAGGCCATTCTCTTCTGATACATTCCTATTTCCAGAATAAAAACTCCCCTTCTTTATGCCCAACATGCAAATGCCAAATCTGCACAACTCATATACTCTTCGAATGTCCTATATCTTACATCAAACGATCCTGAAGAAGTGCTGGCCGATGATCGTCAAAAAATTCAAAATCCATTATCCTATGCGACCAAAACTGGACTAAAACGTGCTTCTTTAAATAACTATCCCTTCAATATACCTCTGGCCTCCGTTGCAGAACATGGCGTTAAGAAAGGGGGAAACAAAAAGAAGCGAAATTTAGGCTACATTTTACACTATTTGCACTAAATTTTATGGTAATCGGTTTAACTTCAAAAGTTGTAGGAATGCCAACGGAATCTATTTAGAAAAAATTACTCCAAACTAATCGAGGTATCCTAATGTCATTTGGTTTTTATGGTAAAAGGGTCGCTAAAACCTCATTTTGAAGCTCATAAAGAGATGAAAATAATTCGTAAAATTCAAATGTTTTCATCAATTATTAGTTGCTCAATTCGCATTTCAATTATGCAACTAGTTGATCAGAGAATATAAGCAGTAGTATATACGGTCGGACTGTGTTCGTGTGTATTCGTATAAGTTGATGTTTTTATTTTTCTATTTGGGCGGCAGTCCGATCGAACTGCTTGATTCGACGTAACTGAATCAAATTTGAGATAGGGAAAAAATCCATCGAGCGAGAAAAGCTACGGTTTGGATTTTAATTATTCGTACATATATATTATGTAAGAAGTCTGTATAGTACAAACAAAACATTTTGGCTGAATTTCTTGCGGCATCGCTGAACACAAACAACAAAACCGTGGATTTTCTCATCGTTTATTACATACAACTACTACTATTACTACTACTACGACTACGGTATATATGTAGTAATAGGTTATCTTGGGTAGAAAATTTTATCCGAATTAAGTTATTCGCTAGCGCCTTGAAGAGGTTTTTATTTTATAGCCTAGCGATGCGATGCCGGCAGAGAGAGAAACAAAAGCACAAGAGAAAACAACAACACGAGTGTGCTATCACGCGAAATCCAAAGAATCGCTGTACACTACTCTTACACTCGCCAGCCATACCATACTTAGCAGTTGTGCGCATCAGTATTTTCTTAATTAAGTGCTTCGAACAAACGAAACAACATAGCGAAAACGAAATTTTGCAACGTTGATCCCAAATAAAAGAGTATCATTTGCGCGTTTTAAAATAAAAGTAAATTTATCAGCTAAATTTAATTCGATTTAGTCGACCCGGCGACGCGACGGTTACAAGGGGAACACTGCTGTAATCGTATTTTCTCATTTAGTCCTACTGCATGAAAGTAAGTATATGTAGGTACAGTGGCGGTAAATACCGCTACGTAATTTCATTCTACATATCGTCTGGTCTACCAAGAAGACGACGAGCAGGTAAGTACAATAAGGACTGTAAAAATAATACCATTTTGATCGTATATATATACTAACAGATTCGCCAACAATCGAGTACCTAGCTATACCTACAGCTACCTACGTACTTTCAATAACACGTACACCTACCTATACATATACCTAATGTATATAAGAAGAACATATTATAAAAACAACGTAAATACTCCATTCGATGATATTTCACGAAACTGATTCTTTTTCCAATTTAGAAATTCTTCGAATCGTTACGCAACAATCGAAGAACGATATCGATGAAACTGCGACGCGTATACTGCCACGTACATATACATCGTCTTTCTACCTATACAACCAATAGCATAGAATGCTTGGCCAACTTGAAAAAATATTAAGCTCGTCGAACGAAAAACTTTACTTTAAATTGATACTTTTCATTTCGACTTCCATTTTCGACATTTCTATCGGCGAGATTTTCAATTCTACGTATTTTATAGCTTAATTTCGGCAACCTTGGCGTTCATTTATTCGAAATTCGACAAAATGGAATGTTTAATGGGTTTTTTTTCGCTTTCTATATTTTTCAATACTATATATACATATATATATATACACGATGAAAACATTCATTCATATACGTATTTGTATAATTCACTCGTTGGTTTGTATTTCGTATACATATTAATTGAAAAGCATTTAAAACAAAATAAGTACATTATACTCATATACTCACATGATTAGAAAAGCTATTAGTTTTCGAGGTCGCAAACGCGAAAGAGAATAACCAAAGCGTTGAGTAGTTATTCTTTTTTATATACGTAAATACAATTTTATTTTAAATTTTAAATCCTTTCAATAATACAGACTTTAATCATTTACCTCAAATACTTCCACACACTTTTATTGTTGAAATTTTCCAACAATTTAGTCGGTTAAACCTATTTTCAAAGTAAGCTGAATTTATTCATTTTTTTAAATGTGAATTACCAACAACGTTTTAAGATCAGTTCCACTTATTTTGAACAGAGTTTTCAATATTACTGAAATTTCTTCGATTTACAAAAAGGACCCGAATTTTGCTTTTTTTGACTTCCTTACTTAATTTTTCCAACTTGCAGAACATTGTATTTTGAAAAAATTTTCCAAAAATTGTTACGCATATTTATACTAAAAATCAACGGCTTAACAAGAGGGGAGGGAGGTGGCGACGATAAAACGAAAAAAGTACGAAGTCAAGATAAATTAGTTAGATTTGTTGTGACGTCACGTTATCGAAAAAAAAAATCGTAGCCATTCCTGCCTTCATACGATGATGTTTGACTGCCCCCTCCCCCCCGGGCCGAAAACCTTGAAAAACCTCAACATTTATGCTAGTTTTTTCTCACAAAACTTCTAAAAAAAAATGCACTTTTTGATCGTAAAAAAAATCCATTTTTTCAAAATTTTGCCCTCGCTTCGCTCGAACATGGTATTTAATTAATGTTTATAAATTCAGACCCAAAAAATACAAATAGTACGTGTAAAAAATGAAAATCCTCTCGTTTGAGCCATTTTTGACTACACTACGGCCCAAAATGATAATTGCTGGAAATTTTTTTTATTACCACTCGTTTCATGGGTTTCAAAAAATGTCACTTTTCGTATTTTTTTTTCACAATTTTCTAAAAAAAAAAAAAACAACAAAGTAATTTTGTTTTGAAGAACACCCCCGCTTTTAAAATGAACGACAAACATCAATTTTAGATAATTAAGCATAATATTTCAATTTTACCTCCAATGAGCGATTTTTCAACGTTGCTCAAAGAACGGTTTTTTCGCGCATTCTCCAACAATATACTTACATTGCTGTTATCTTATTCAGGGGTTCTTAATAAAGACTTCAACATACAAAAATACAGTATATATGATTCGAAGAAGAGAAAAATTGTTTTTCGAGATCTAGAATGGATGAATTTGTGTCCTTTTTGATGGAATTTTTTTGAAAAAAACATTTTTTCAACTTTTAACGAATTTATTTTCAAAAATTGTAAAAAATCGTTTTTTTTTTTGAAAGCCCTAAAAAATTTTACACACGTTAAAATGGAAATATTGCTCTTGATTATCTCAAATTAATGTGGCACATTAATTTTCAGCGGGAGGGGATTTTTCAAAAAAAAAAAAACACCTTAAACTTTTGTTTCCCAAAGATGAGAAGAAGTATATGAAATTTTTTCACCAAAATGTGTACCTTGATGAGTACTTCTACTTACTAAGTTGAGCCGAATTTTGCCCTTTTTTGGGGATCACGATAGTTGAAAAATGACTTCAAAATGATACGATAAAAATTTTCGCTTTCCAACTAAATTTTTAAACCTGCAAAACTGACTCAAAATTCTCTTATTTTGAAAAAAACTTAAAAAGCCAGAAAACCCCTTAGCCGAATTTTCGATTATGCATATTCATATTAAGATGTTCATTATGAATTTTTGAAAATAAAAATCATCGAAATAATAAAATTTAGCTTCTCAACCCAATTTTTTCAACTTTGCAAAACTGACTAGAATTATTGTGCATTTTATAGCCAAAATCATAATTTTCCCTTTATTTTCAATGGTTTTTTAAAAATATCTTTTTGACATTTCTTAACGATCTTCTGAAAAACTATAAAATGAATTTTTTTTTGAGAAACGCCCTCCTGAAATGAATGTTGAACATAAACGCAATATTTCAATTTTATCTCCCACATTTGATTTTATAAGGGCACTCAAAAATAGATATTTTTTAACTCTTTTGAAATAAATTTGTAAAAAACTGAAAAAAATCATTTACTGTTAAAAATAATACAGTCAAAGGCAACGTATTTCAATATTTCATTTTTTTATACTCGCAAAAGCGATTTTCAATTTTTAGAATTTTTGTTTCCTTCTTATGAACAATTTAACTGGGATACCTACTGAGAACCTCGAGAAAAAGGTACAAGCGATAAAAACCAACCTTACATGGACAAAAATAAGTATACTTGCCCCATTTCACTAGGAATTCACCGAAACAAATTTCCAATGAAGCAGAAAAACTTTCGAAAGAACCATTTTTCAAGCACATCTGAAAAATCATCTATTATGGGAGATAAAAATTGGGAAAAACTTGATTCAATTTTTTCAATAACAATTCTATCCTTAAGAACTCAATAAACTGCCTCGGAAAATACAAAAAATTCCCCCGTCTTTGGTACAAAATCAACTTCATCTGTTTTCGTTCAAAAATTATTTGTTGATATTTTTTGTCACAATTTAATACGTATATCCATTTTACATCAATACATACGACGACAGGTTTGAACTTTTGACAGGTTATAATAATCTACCCTTTTTTTCTTGCTAAATATGATACGACCGAAAAAGAATAAATACATAAATAAAATAAGCACTAAAGTATCGATAATGTATTAAAGAACTTAAAAAAAAAAACAAGTCCTTAATACCGCCACCGTTTAAAAATTCAATAACGAAAAAGATCATCAAAAAGTAATCATCGCTAAGCTAGATACTCTTTTCGATTATTTATTAATATCGAATAAACAGATAAAATATATCGTATCTGTTAGCTAATATGTTCTGTATCGTGAAAAAAATATACACATAGAACGCTCAATTTTTTATATTTTTGAACCACGAACGCGGCTTTGCATGTTTTATAATTAATTTCAAAACGTAAACTTCTTTTTAATTAAATATGGAAACGAAAAGTCTAATCCATGTGACGCGGGTCAATTTCTTAAAAAAAAAAGACTAAATATGTATCCATTTATTTACCAAATAAATAAGCATCAAGAGTAGGGTGGGTCAAAAAAAAACGATTATTTTTTTCACTTCGTACCCTGAAAAACTGGTTGGTAGACACCTCAAAAAAATTCT
>FIZR01005746.1:0-13204 GCA_900060175.1 Ferrisia virgata
CATGGATATGTCGGGGGGGGGGGAGGCGCCTCATTCACCGTAGGTTGACACATCGTAATAGCTTGGTTTGCATTGGCAATACGATTTAGAAAGTCAGAGTTTTTAATCAAATTTTGATGCTTTAAAATGGCTTTAAAACAAAAAAAATACTAGTATGAACGCTTTCTTTAAAAATTTTACCATTTATATTTGCCATACCAGCATCTATTCATAAACAAAAAAATTTCAAAAATTTACTTGCACTTCGTTTTCAAATATTAAACATCAAATTTTAACCATACAGAATGCAATATAGGTATTGAACGAGTAGGGATAGGTCCTCGAAATTTTAAATGGAAAGTTTTCACATCAAGGCAACATTTTGGGCACTTTGGAAAAATTCGCATCATGGGTTGATTTCATTGTTTTACCAGAAAAGAGCTCTTTTGACACCTTTGTTTAAGAATACCAATCGAAAAGCCCATAAGACTTATGAGTCTGTAGAAACCTTATGTGCACCAGCAGAAGCGTAGGTACGGGGGGGGGCGTCTAGACGCCACCTCCCTCGTCATCGAGCCGAGAAACTTGAAAAATGTTGGTATTTATATTAATTTTTAGCCTGATTTTCTACGTTATATTGTCAATGAAAACCACGCTATTACAACCTATCGAACTACGGCTGATGAGAGGGGAGGAGGGGAGGAATAATAAAAAAAATCCATTTTGAGGTTCTAGAAGATCATTGCGACCATTTTTAGCCGTATCAGATAATTTATTTTATTTTTTCCCTCGAAACTGAAAATCATTTGCTTAGCTTGATACCTACCAAAATGGATCAAATTTGGGAAATAGGCTTAGATTAACGGCAGATTTAATATACTGGAGTGGCGTTGACCTCAGGTCAAGATTCAGTTATGGTCAAATTTGAGAGAGGGGGTGCAGGGGAGTAAAAATCGCAAAAATTGTTCTTTTTTGAGCCAATCGATAAAAAATCCGAAGTTCTACACCATAACCAAAAATCAGCCTCCTAAGTACATTAGGAGGGGGAATATGAGGGTTTCCCCACTTTTTAAACTTGAAAAAGCTCTGTTCCTCCTATATCTCCCTTCCAAATTGAGCTAGTAAATTGAACGAGGGGGGATTCTTTTATTTTTTGGTAAGGTACTAGGTAGTAGGTCTCAGTATTTACGAACTGTTAAAAAAACTGGCATTTCAATTTTCCAAAAACTCATAAATAAACGCAGCTGACCGAAAATTGGGATACAGGAGTTTTTCAGATGATCTTTTCATACAATTCTCACGTAATTTGGGTTTCAAAAATTTTAAAGTAGTCCCACCTTATACAAGTTTATCTTATTTCCACGTAGACAGATTTACAGAAATGTAAAATTGTTGGTACTTGAATGTTACCCGATAGCAATAATTCTTTACCTTGGATCAATGATGGTGGTCAGAAGTGCTTTAATACTTTTTGTTGCCAGAAAATTTTTTTCTCGAGCTTTTCTGATATAAGCAATTTGCAATTAATAGTTGATCACGCCTCGTTCACACTATTTAATTAAGTATTAGTAATCCCCTAAATTCAAAATTATATGTACCGAGGAGTACTTTCAAGATAAGTAAGCAAACAGTGGTTCTGCGCAGTATGCTGGTTAGTACTGAAAGAATAGTGAATAGGTAAGATACTCATTTTATACCTGGTCGTAGTGTCGGTGTACGTTTGCATTAAAAGTTTTTCATATCTCATCAAAATGGCAAAATCAGCGGGAACTTTGAACCAAGTTTTATCACTCATGACAGGTATATATATACACCGTATAAGATGGTTTAATTAAACTAAATTTCAATCCAATCGATTGCAAGCACTAACTGTATTCATGGCTTGAATTTTAGTGGCTTTCAGCGAGCTAACCATCGGAATGGCGAATGGTTGGTTGGCACCAACACTGAATTCATTACGAAATCCGAACGGAAAATTCTACGTTACAATGGAAGATAGTTCTTGGATCGCATCGTTAGATCATTGCGGTAAAATATTCGGAGCTATTTTCACCGCATTTATACTAGATATCGTCGGTAGGAGGATTTTATTAACATCCAGCACGTTGGTATTCTTCCTAATGTGGGTGGTATTGCTGTTCACAAAATCGGTACCCGTACTTTTCATGATTCGATTAATATTCGGATTATTTGTCGGCATCAACGACGGTACCAATTCGACGTATTTGGCCGAAAACAGCTCTCCAATGATTCGCGGTGTTTTCGGGGCTGTCTGCATAACCATCTACTATATCGGTTTATTGTCGGAATTCATCATCGCTACGTACTTTTCGTACACCAGCACTTGCATTATAAACACAGTGATTACATTTTTAGCGCTTTTATCAGTGCTGTGGATTAAAGAACCGGTACAATTTTTACTAATGAAAGGAAAACACAATCAAGCTGAAAGAAATTTCGCCTGGTTGCACGGTGCCAATATGGACAACGATGAAGTTAAAACTGAATTCGAACATATCAAGCAGAACGCCCAAGCCGAAGGTATGAAAAAGTTATCGTTCAAGAAAAGTTTAACATCGCCGGCTAATTATAAAAGTTTATCTATCATGATAACCATTCACGCTTTAGTCGGATGCACCGGGTATTTTCCAGTAATGTCATTCGCCTCGATGGCATTCTCATCGTCGGATATTTTGACTCCGAACGAATTCACTGTACTGTTCGGTATCGCTCAAACTATCGTCGTTGCTTTTGCATCGCTTTTCATCAGTCGTTTCAATCGTAGAACTATTATCCTGATTGCATTTTCTTTGATCGCTTTCAGCCACTCGATAACAACCGGATTGTACTACGTGAATTCTAATGTAACGACCATTCCTTATTTTCCATGGCTGATCTTCGCTTCGATTACGTTTTACGCGAGCATTTACGCTTTCGTTTATCCGGTCATTTTCGTTATTCGCGGAGAACTGTTCCCATTGAGTGTGAAAGCTACTGGTGGGTGTCTTTCGGTGATCGCATTTTCAGCGACGAGTTTCTTGACTACGAAAGTTTTCTTATACGTTTCACAAGCCTACGGTATCGAAGCTAATTTTCTGCTTTTTGCCATGTTGACTCTTGTTACGGTTTTATTTGTGTACGTATTTTTACCGGAAACGAAAAACAAGTCGTTGATCGAGATACAAGAAATGCTCGAAAAAAATCAATAAACCTACGAGATGTGTGGTCGATCTTAAACGAACGTATCAATTAATCGAAATAATTTACTCAATTAGTTGTAAAGTTTGATATGTTTTCTGGAAACGAAATATGAGCCGGCAAAGAGTAAGGGAAAGGGGTATTAAAAACTAGCATTACCCGACAAGAAATTATTTTACGATGCATATACAGTTATTTTTTTATTAATATCGAATTCCGAATCGTAAGTGCAAATTACCTACACTTCGACACTTCACTCGAAAATTTCGTCGATTTTGAACTTTACCCCCCCTCCCACTGCAGTTGCAATGGAGTTTGGAATCATATCAGTACTGGATTCGGCATTACGAAATCAAATAATCTGCATTTCGATATCCTACTTAAAAATATAGTTGATTTTGAATTTGTCCCCATCCCTCCAGGATGGATACCTATGAAATTTGGTATCATAGCATATCATTATTGTATTCGGACCCCAATCGAAAATATGGCCAACTTAATCCCCCTCCCCTCCACTTCATTTTTTGGCCACCATGATATTTACAGGTGTACAAGTACCTGATTCAGGATCACAAGGTCAAATTACCAGATCTCCCCTCCGCTTCAGAATCTTAATCAAGTCTCAACTTTCTCTAATTTTTTTTCGTATTTAAAAAATTTGAATACTTATTTTAAAAATGTTCAAGAATTATTTTATGTTTGAATAAAAATAAAAATTATTTTGTACATATTTTCTTAAAACGTTCATCTGTGCACTTTTAATTTGTTATCACGTGTTCATTTCATTTCATTCAAATCAAGGATTCGAGTAAGTAGCCGAGAATGCGCGGAGGGGGGGGGGGTCCACACCCGGTGGATTATTTTTTGCAAATTTCTATAACTGACAATAGTTGGCGCTAAATAATTGTAAGAAAAATTTCAGCTCTACAAAGTTCAAAATATATCCACCTTCCCAGTGAATGCAGAAATTTAAAAAAAATTACTAAAAATTGCAGAGACAAAAATTACTGGAAATGTAATTTACCAGTAATTATTTGATCATTTTACGGTAATTTACCGGTAATTACACGGTAATCCACCAGTAATTACTTGGTAATCTGTCGGTAATTACTTGGTAATCCATCGGTAATTGTTTGGTAATTTACTAGTAATTACTTGGTAGTTTGCCAATAATTATACGACAATTTACCGGTAATTACTAGGTAATTTACCTGTAATCTCCTGGTAATTTACCTGTGATTATTTGATAATTTACTAGAGATTGGCTTTTAACGATTATGCGGTCAAATTGTACTACATACGCATTATCCACATAATGTATCAAGTGTCATGCCATATGTCATTACACTTGTTGATTGATGGCTCTGAAATCTGACGAACGGTTTTTTCAGGTTTAAAGTAATGTTGCACGAAATTTCCTGTAATTTGTAATTTTTTTACCAAAAATTCTTAAAAACCGTAGAAAAACCTGCAGTTTTTTAGACATGATGTCAAAAAAACATAGATGTCCGTGAGGGGAGGGGGGCGGGTTACACATAAAAATAATATCAATTCTTGCATAATAAAATTAAATTTTCACTTCTCAATGAATGTGAATTAATAACGAGTTCGAGCTGTATGGCATTTCCAAGTCTCAATCAGCTTAATAGGCAGATGGTTTTTATTACATGATGAAAATAAGCATAACAACTAAAAGACAGTTATATTGGTGGCGACAACGACCCCCGAATACTTTGCGAATTCCATAATAAACAAAGTTCGATTTTAGTTACCGTTGGTGCAAAACGTATATAAATACGAAGAAGAAAACAGTCAAATGAAGTCGTTCATTTTCGTGGATTTAGCATTAGTTTCCAAAGTAATTACTACCGTTAATTTATTGAAGCAAAGAATTAATTTGAAGTAACCTGCATTAATTCATTATTCGTTTCCACTACTATTTGAGATAATTTATTGAAGAAAGCTACTTAAAGAATTTTATTGTGAGAAAAGACGTAGTAGTATAAATGTTATTCGATAATTTTGCGAATCTGCTAACATTACCAGAAAGGCAATATCTACTGAACTTTCATCAATTGAATCCCTACCTTCATCTAAGTAACTCAAAACGTTCAAATTTAGCATGAATTTAGCTCAAGAAAGTGCTCACTATGTTCAACTTGTACTTTTTAAATGCTTCTTCATCATATACATATGTAAGCATCATAAATCAGGTCCTTACTTTCAATAATCTTTCTCTTACGATTACCAAAGTGAAAAAATGATCAGGTCTGGTCATTCAGTTTGACCTCACACTGTAAAAGGTTCTTGAAATCAACGATCTACTTACTAATGCTTATCAATTATGCTCAATCGCTTGAAAATGAATTGTCAGTCATTTGTACAACAATAGTATCATTAAAGATAAGACATAAAAACTCAGCTAATAAAATGAATACAATGCATACCATTCATAACCATTTTTATACCTACACAAATTCGTAAGCTAGTTCATTTGTAGTTTGTTTCGCGACAAGATGTTTTCAACGAAGAGGGAAATCTTTCACCAGTCTCTGGCTATAATGACAGGTACGTCATTTACAACAAATACATAGTTTTTATCGATCAGCTAAAATAATTTTCATCGTGCATGCTTTCAGTCAGCCTAAACGAATTCGCGATAGGTTTTGGCAATGGCTGGATCGCGCCTACATTAAAAGCACTGCAAATCAAAGATGCAGAAATTTCGATAACCATGGACCAAGCTTCATGGATCGCATCCCTCGAACATTTAGGAAAAATATTCGGAGCTTTGCTTTCAGCCACATTATTGGATATCGTTGGTCGTAAAAATCTTTTAACTTTTAGCTCTGTGTCGTTTTTTGCCATGTGGTTTGGTATCCTCTGTAATAAATCTGTACTGATTATATACCTGAGTCGAATACTATACGGATTAGCTTGCGGAGTGAATAATGGTACAAATAGCGTATACTTGGGCGAAAACATCTCACCGGTTATACGTGGCACTTTTGGCTCAATATCAATCTCGTTATACTATATCGGAATACTTTTAGAATTAACAATCGCTTCTTACTTTTGCCTAACGACTACATTGATTATTAATTCTATTCTAATGTTTATCACACTTTTATCCATTTTTTGGATGGTCGAACCGGCTCAATTTTTACTAATGAAAGGTAAATACGAACGAGCCAAGAGTAATTTTATGCGTTTAAAAGGAGTCAGCAATATGTCCGAGGTTCAACACGAATTCGAAACAATTCAACTGAACACTAGCTCCGAAACATCAAAGAAATCATCTTACAAGAAAGTTTTTCTATCTCGAGCTAATTATAAAAGTGTATTCATTATGTTCACCGTGTATGCAATGTCCGGATCGACAGGCTATTATCCGGTTATGTCTTTCGCCTCGATTACTTTTTCTTCTACACATATTCTGACCCAGAACCAGCTGACTATTTTATTCGGTATTTGTCAATTTGCTATCGTAATGGCTACGTCATTTGTCATAGATCGATTTAATCGTCGTACTATAATGTTGATCGGGTATTTATTAATTTGCATATTACACGCGTGTACTGCAGTCTTGTATTATGTGCATGAAAATTTCATTATTATACCATATTTCCCATGGCTTACTTTTGGCACTATTACTCTATACGCTTGTATATACGCTCCCGTGTATACAGTTGTATTTTTAATCCGAAGTGAATTATTTCCGTTGAGTATTAAAGCCATTGGTGGTTGTATCGCTGTCATAGGGTATTCTTTGATGAGCTTCTTGATGACCAAAATATTCCTTTTTGTATCGCATCAATTTGGTATTCACGTGAATTTCGTAATGTTCTCAGTTATTAGTTTGGTATTGGTTGTTTTTATATATTTCGTTGTTCCAGAAACTAGAAATAAATCGTTGACCGAGATACAAGAAAATTTAGAAAAATAAAATTAACCGATTTTTTCTCTCTTTCAATAACCTTTTGCGTTTTTTTTTTATGGTTTAGAATTATCAAGTACAATTAATCGAAAAAAAATACATCAGTAATGTAACTTTTAATTCAGTTTGCAGCTTGACGAAATAATTAATGTTTCTGTCCGCTCAAGAAATATGAATTTTTCTATTTTTTATAAGTGTACTACAATACATCGTATAAGATGAATAATTATGCTTTATTTTACATTCAATATTTTACCCCAGCACCCATTGGGTAACTAGTTAAATTTTTTTGAAGTTGTTTTTGTTGTTTTTATACCTTCTAAGTCGATGTAAGAAAATTTAAACTGAATAGAGCTCTCTTGAAAACAATGTGTTCATTATTCAAGGTACCTGAACTTCAACTTGAGTGCACACATGAAAATTTCCCAATGAATTATACAATGAATTGTATTGATCAGAGCCATTCAAAAATTTATACAATCATCGCTCAAATTATTCAATTCCTTACTCGAATACATTGCAATACTTGTTAAGATAAGTAGAAAAGAACAGAAGAGAGCCGAAAATTGATGCGAGGTTGAAAAATTATTTATATTTTTATTTTCTAATGCATGATTTAGTGCTTTTTTGCCTGATTTTCTATATTATATTGTCAATAAAAGCCAGACCATAAAGGTCCATTGATCTATGGCGAATGGGAGGGGGCGGCGGCGGCGAAAATCAACAAAATCCATTTTGGGGACCTAGAAGATCATTACGATCATTTTTAACAATGTCAGATATTCATTCTTATTTCCATTTTTTTATCGCTCCCCCGCCCCCACAAATTAAAAATCATTTGTTCAGCTGGATTACCGACCAAAATCAATTTTGGAATTAAGCTTAGATTGGCGGCAAATTGGATATTCTGGATTGACCTTGAATCAAAATTCAGTTATGCCCAAATTTGGGGGAAGGCATGCTGAGAGGCTAAAATCGCAAAAATTGTTCCTATTTGAGCCAATCGATACAAAATCCAAAGTTGTATAACACAACCATTAATCAGTCTCCTAAGCCAATTAAGAGAGGAGATACGAGGGTTTTCCCTTTTTCAACTTTGAGAAAGGGGGGTTCTTCCCCTATATCCCCTTCAAATTGAGCTAGAAAGTTAAAGTTTGGTATATACATAGACTTGGTCGGAGCAACAGATATGCATTTTAGAGTTTTTTTATTTTTTCATTCTTAGTAAAAACGATATTGCCTTGGGCTTTCTACTGCAATAATTTAAAATTGTGACATGACAAATGAAAAGACAAACAGAATCTACCTTTTCACCTAAAATTAACCAAGTGAAAAAAATAAAAATATATATAATTTCACGTTGTTTTTCAGCTTGATTGAAGTTTAAACCATAAACCAAATATACCTGGAAAATATGATAATTTTTTTTTTTTAATTTTCAAACAACTTGGAAAAAATATAGTCATGCCAGGTGGTGAAGGGTCCTATATTACTTCAAGAAAAATTTTCTAATTGGATACTTATAAGAGCTTTTTCAAAAGTTGAGGGCAAAAATTTGAAATTTGTTTGCAAAATTTCAGTATTTTTTCTGACATGATTCAAGAGATCTTACGAACTACTAAACCTTTACTTTAAAATTTTTTACTGAAAATACTACACCATATAGGCAAATACATTATATTTTGGTGCAAACCGAACGTATCTAGGATTCCAGGATAGAAAAAGTAGAAATTTTTGAAAATAACCTCAAATTTTGAGGAGAAAATTTTCAAAAATGTGTGTCTTTGCCCCTGCAAATGTTAAGATAGGCAAAATATTATGCGTATGTCTAACTCGAGTTGCTGTACTCGAGATATGAAGGAAGCACTATTGAAATGAAACACCTTGTACATTATTTTGGGAATTGAGATACACTGAAAACAATGTTTTTAAAATTCAGCACGACTGATTTAAATATTTTGAAAGTAATAATGTTTAAAAATCATAGCACATAGAGGCAAAAAGTCCACAAGAGAGGTGCATACTTTTTTTGAAGGTATTTATGGTATTGTGCATTATACTAGATTTGGAACGAATGGTTCTTTATTGCGAGAAGAAAAAGTATTTCTTAAACATCCGGGTACTTTTTACAATGACACTATAGTGAAATAAATCTGAAAATAGTATACCATATTTAGAGGGAATTTGGAGGGAATAAATGAAGAGACAGAGGCCGCTGATTTTTTCTTTAAATAAGACTATTATGGTACTCTATAAATATGTATAATTTTCAATTGAATCAATAAATTAAAATTTAAGAAAAAAATTCCTAATAATTATACATTTCAGAAAAAATATTTTTTTTTTCAGAAATCAGAAGGAAGGGAATAATCATTAAAGTTTCTAGGTATGATCCAACTACCACATTGTTTTCGTCAAATATTCGTCGTTCTTATCTTCTCAAAAACTTTTAGTTTTTCCAGGTAGATCTAGATGGACTTTCTAACGAATATACCAAAATCAAAAATGGGGGAAATTTCAACTTTTATCCTGTATCAACTTCAATACGTAATGAATTCGCAAATCCACTTCAAAAATGATAAAACCATTAAAAAATTAATTTCGAGCCGTTAAAATTTGTAATCACGCTTCGAATTGCGCGCCACTACACTAATAATTTGCTGAGTACACATCCACTCGTGAAAGACAAGTGTGTACGAATTTCTTGTATATTATTTTACGTTACACAGTTGAAAGAGCATGTAAGCTAAACATATCGTGTCGCGTTCAACGTTGAAGTAAATTTTTCACCAAAATGTCTCAGTCAACAGAAACAATGAATCAGATCTTATCTCTCATGACAGGTACAATTGTTCAGCAAAATTGAATGTCGATAATTTCTAACTCAAATCGCACATAGCATACTGAAACTTATCAATACCGTACATTTTTTAGTGGCTTCTAACGAATTCGGAATTGGAATAGCAAATGGTTGGTTATCACCTACACTAAACTCATTACAAAATACCAAAGGCGAATTCCACATCACAATGGAAGAAAGTTCATGGATAGCATCGTTGGACCATTGTGGTAAAATATTCGGAGCTATTTTTACCGCATTTACACTCGATATCGTTGGTAGAAAAATTTTATTAACGTCTAGCGCCTTAGTAATCTTTTTAATGTGGGCAGTGTTGGCATTAACAAAATCTGTATCGGTATTATGCGTAATTCGGTTCATTTTCGGTTTATTTGTCGGAATAAACGACGGAACTAGTTCGACATATTTGGCTGAAAACAGCTCTCCGATGATTCGCAGCATATTCGGTGCTGTTTCCATGACCCTCTATTATATCGGTTTATTATTCGAATACATCGTCGCAACGTACTTCTCGTACACCAAGACCTCCATTATCAACACATCGGTTACATTTTTATCATTTTTATCGGTGCTATGGATTAAAGAACCGGTACAGTATTTACTAATGAAGAAAAAACACACCCAAGCGAGAAGAAATTTCATTTGGTTGTACGGCACTGACGTAGATAACGAAGATATCATAGACGAATTTGAAAAAATGAAGCAAAACGCTCAAGCTGAAAGTGTGAAAAAATCATCGTTTAAGAAAACCATCATCTCTCCAGCCAATTATAAAAGTCTCTTCATAATGGTAACTTTATACGCGTTGATCGGATGCACTGGGTATTTTCCCATATTAGCATACGCTTCGATGACCTTCTCAGCTTCGGATATCTTCACTCCTAACGAGTTCACTATATTCTTTGGTATCGCTCAAACTATCGTCGTTGCTTCTACGTCTATTTTTATCGGTCGTTTTAATCGTCGAACCATAATTTTAATCTGCCTTTGGTTGATCGCTCTAAGCCACGCAGTTACAACTGGATTATATTACTTAAATTCGCAAAAAATTAACGTACCATATTTTCCACGTCTCGTGTTTGCCTCGATTACATTCTACGCCAGCGTATTCGCCTTTGTAAATCCTTTTATTTTTATCATACGAGGCGAATTGTTCCCTTTAAGTGTTAAAGCAACCGGAGGATGTCTTTCTATAATTGCGTACAATGCTACCAACTTCTTGACTACCAAAGTATTTCTATTTATTGCCAATAGTTGGGGTATTGAAGCCAACTTTTTACTTTTTTGTTTGCTGACTACGGTGTCCATAGTATTCGTGTATTTGTTTTTACCAGAGACTAGAAATAAGTCACTGATCGAGATACAAGAAATGCTCGAAAGAACACGATCAATTATTCGAGTTTATTGAAGATTTTTAAATTCTTCATAAATAATAGTTCCGTAGAAATGTAATCATAACTGTACAAAAGAGAAGCTTTCAACTCTTGTCTTCTGGTTCATAAAATCTTTTCAGATTAAGATAAAAAGATAAAGTATTAGGAAAAAAAAACAACTCTAAGTCTACAAATGCCACTTTGATTTTCTGATTGAATTAAAACTTCGCATGATCTGTCCTTTCTTTTGTACAATTCATGTATCTAAGTACGCTTTTTCGACCTTATCATTCAAGTTTAATTTCATTGACTAAAAGCCTTTACTCGGCCACAAAAATCGTCAGAAGCTCCTGGGAGAGTACAATTTGGAGTAAATATAGGTAGCAAAAATGACGAAGGTTAAAAAAAAAACATGAAAAAACGACTTTTTGACGTTTTAAGGAGATTCAGTTGAGCTAAAAAGTCAGATTCCTCGAAATACAATCTAGGACCTTTGCTAAATCTACCAGTAAAATTTAAACCTCCAAGCTCAATTTTGAAGTGATATATCTGTAGGACACCCTCGAAGAGCATTACTAATCTATTCAAAAACCACGGGAGATGTAAGGGGGCTGAAAATTCTAAACCCCTAAAGGACATATCAAGACCCTTACTAAGTTTGTGTCAAATTTTAGCTCTATAGCTTAATGGTCGGGAAGTGGGAATTATCCTGTGGACCGTCGTTTTTATAGGTCAAATGGAGAGAAACCAAGTATATATATATTTTTTTCAATTGCAACGTTTGATTTTATATTGCAATTTTTGATAATTTTTTCCTCTCAGTACCTCCTCCCTAAATTTTGGGTATGACTGAATTTTAATCCAAGGTCATCTAAATTCGTGTATATATCTGATCTACCGTCGATCTAAGCCTGGTGGCTGAATTTGACCGAACCGAGTGAATGATTTTAGTCTTCTGGAAAAAAATAATAAAAAAATAAATACGAATTTGGCATTTCCAGAAATGGTCTTAATAGTCTTTTAGGAGCTCAAAAAGGAATTTTATCCCCCCTCCCCCAATAGGTTGATGATTCAAGTTGGGCCAATTTTTTTTGGATATGACGTTAAGATTTGGACTAGAAAAATCAATTTTTTGGAATTTCATATCTTGCCGATTTTGGAGTTTGTCCGATGCATTTCTTTCTGTTGTTGAGTTTAAGGGAGGGGAGGGAGGTGTATTAGACAAACAAATTCAGTAGTCGTACTATAATGTTCGTTTTGTAGAAAATAAGAAAAATAAGACAGAAGCACGTCGTCCACCATTTTTAAAAATAGATTCTACAAAAGTAGAGGTTAGAGCGTTTCAATCGCTATTTTTTTTTTCGAAAATTGAAGAGAGTAGGGAAAAAAAGTTGCGAAATGGCGTCAAATGTACGAGGTAAAAATTTGTGTACTTCAATCACCCTACCCTTTTTTGGTTGAAAATTTCAAAATTTACATAACAAATCGAAAAAAGTTCTCCTTTTTTAAATTTTTTGGTATTAACATTTCACAGCAGCAGACCACACGAAATCAAAAAAAAAATATTTCGAAATTTTTTTTGCGCTTTGGGAGTTTTAAGGATTCCAAAATTTTGATAAAAATTAAAAAAAATCATTCAAGAATCAAAATCTTCGATTTTTCCAGTTTTAAACACAATTTTAAAACCGCTGAAAAGTAAAAAAAAAATTGCGAAAACTTTTTTCAAGTCTCATGAATGGAAAGAAAAAAAAATTTATTTTTATTTTTCTTGCATATTTTGAATTTTTAAACCGAAAAGTGGGGGGGGGGAGGGTAAGGGTCAAAATGAAGACACCAAATTTCTACCATAATCATTCG
>FIZR01005747.1:0-24329 GCA_900060175.1 Ferrisia virgata
ATACAAAACAAATTATCTCATCTTTGTCTGGTCTTTAAATTTGAGAGGAGCTTACTGGTACATTAAAAAAAAATCAAAGTTACCAAGGGGGGGTCCAGACCCCCTGGACCCCCCCCCCAAAATACGCCACTGCTATGAACCCCCAACTACCTCTACTATTTATATAAAATAATTTAATTTTAATTTCGCTTTCGTTACAAGCGCGATAGTTGGTTTTAAATCAGTAAAAAAATAATGGTTTTATTTCCACCGCAGCCTATGAAATCGAATCATACATATTATAGCTTTAGCTTACAAACAGCGCCCATGTCACGAAGCTGTGGTTTTTATATTACGTACTTTGAATAATATTGCACGTTGGATTTGTGTAGGTGCGTACTACTTAATACTTATACACTTGCAGATTTGCTCGATTTTATTGTAGTTAAATTTTACTGCGTACTTATTTTTATACCATTATCATATTAATACAATGGATTGAAATCGAAATCGTGACACAAGTTGCAAATTTTTGGCCAACTTTCCTCACACGGAGCACGCAGTTGTTTTCTGAGAATTTCAACAATCATTAAGTTTAGAATAATTTTGCAGGGTCAGATTAATAAAAACTGTATAAAAATGTGCCGAATATTATGATTTAATCTAATCAATCATCGTTACGTTGATAGAAAGCTAAGAAATTCGCAATAAAATATTTTGCGAGAAAGTAAAGCTTTGTGATGGAAGTTCCTCCATAACAGACGTTTCAGAGTTAAAATTTCTGACTCCTTTTCAGAAGAATATCTACTTGAAAACCGAGTACCTCGAGGAACTGTTATTAATCATAGGCATCAATCAAACACATAAATTCTTAGGCCTACATCTTGACAAAAAAATGAACTGGAAAATCCACATAAACCACTTAAAGCAAAGGTCAAATAATGCAATAAACCTGCTGAAAAAGTTAAGTTGTACAAACTGGGGAGCCGACAGAAGATCGATGTTGCGAATATACACAAGTCATCTGCAATCATTGATTGATTATGGATCAATTATCTATGATACAGCATCCAAAACCGAATTGAATAAAATAAACACGATCGTGAATCAAGCTCTACGACTTTCAGTTGGTGCCTTCCGGACCAGCCCTATTCCAAGACTCATGGACGAGACAGAAGCTAGCACATTACAAGAAAGACAAAACTACCTTGCCCTAAAATACTACGTCAAAATTGCTGAAAACCAAAAGCATCTAAAATACTTTAAATTAAGCCTTCTGAAAAACAATTGGGAAGTTAAATCAACATGAGGGGGACAATGCTCCACCTATCTCCACCTATGACAGAAGTCTTACAATAGCCTTTTAATGAATTGGATTGTTCAGCCCAATTACATCCCCTTCCAGTGCCAAAAAATTGATTTTTGTAAAATTATATTGTTATTTTCCAAGTTCGCATTTCTCACATTTTCCCTGCAAATTGAATCAGAAGGTTCTTAAATGTGCCCTTTGGGAGTTCTATCTCAACCCCTACCACTGATTAGGAAAAAACATCGCACAGCGCTCCTTATCTTTACTCACCCAATGGAATAACAATTCTCATACTTCTAATATTTTACAAAAATCAGGCCTCAATTTTTAGCCCGATTTTCTATGTCATATTGTCAATAAAAATCAGGCTATTACAGTCCATCGACCAACAGCCAATGAGGGAGGGGGATATCAACAAAATCCGTTCTAAGGTCCTAAAAGACCATTAAGACGATTTTTAGCCATGTCAAATTTTTTTCCTGCGAATGTTAAAATTATTAATTCCGCTCGATACCGACCAAAATCGCTCCAATTCGGTCAATCGATTCAGTTTGGCGGTGGATTGTGGGGATGAACTTGAATTAAAATTCAGTTATGCTTCAATTCTGGGGGGGGGGGTGCCGAGGGATCAAAAACGCAAAAATTATCCCCATTTAAGCCAATTAATAAAGAATAAAAAGTTGTATAATATATCCAAAAATCAACCTCTTAAGTCGATTAGGAGGAGAGATATGGAGATTTTCATACTTTTTTGACCTTGAAAATAGGCTGTTCCTCTCCTATCTCCACGCCAAATTGAGCTACGAAGTTAAAATTTGGTAAGTACATTTAGTCGGGGTCTTAGACGTGCCTTTCGGAGGTCCCGACTTTTTAACTCCATTGCACCTTTTCACAGCCCCTAAAAAGTGGTTTTCTGATCGGGTTTTCTCATTTTTTAGTTTTTTGAGTTGGTTCGTCACATAACTCCCCTCCAGATTGAGCTAGAAACTTGAAATTAGGTATGCATATTCAGCAGGGGCCCTAGATGTGCCTTTTGGGGGGGGGGTCTCGACTTTTCAGCCCTATTTCACCCCCTCGCAACCCCAAAAAAGTCGGTTTTTACATTTTAAAAATTTGTTTCTCTCTTAACTCCCCTCCAAATTGAGCTAGGAACTTGAAATTAGATGTGTGTACATTTAGTAGGGGTACTAGATGTGCCTTTAGGCTGAAAAGCATCGCAAAACGATACTTTTTTTTCTTTTTCTATTTTTACAACTTCGAGAGCCTAATTCTTGGCCCCAGTAAATTAAGGCCTGGTCTCCTTCTTGTGAGGTTGTCAAACCTCATTGGTTACCTATTTTTTCAATTATTGATTGAAGGAGCTATCAACTTGAAGGGTCCATCGAAAAGTACCTGATGTCCCAGTGAACGAATCCAGTACCTTTCTCAGAGGTCACTCAAGCTCTTTTTCATTACTGAAGAAAATTCGAGGGAAAATGTAAACAAGGGTGATTTAAAATCTAACTAAGTATATTTAAAATTTCTAAAAAAAAAAAATTAATTTTTCAAATTTTGTTTTCAAGCACCAGAACATGGTTTAACAAATCGTTTGAAGGAAAAAGAACACGAAACGATAATTAAATACAAATTTTTTCCAGTTCATTCAAGTAAAAAATATTCAAAACGTTTAAAATGAAGATTAATAAATTTTTTTCACTCGCATTTATTTAAAATAATCAACGAACGTATTGATTTTCCATGATTCTTACGCGGCAAAAAATAACCTAATAGTTAAACAAAAAATGTAAAATAAACAATTTTACCTAATTTCATTGTTAAACTAGAAGATGAACACAACTCAGAATACAGCCAAAAGGTAGTAGAATACAGCCCGATACAGAAACGTTTGAAATATACACGAATAAATTTTTCCATTCATATTCACTCGAAATAATCAACAAATACAACTTGAAGTTCAACTTGAGAGGTTGGTAAAAAGCAGCAGAAAATGGCCAAACAAACCGATAAAGGCTGAAAAACACTTGAAACGCGTATAAATAAATTTTTCGGTTCGTGTTCACTTGGAATAATCAATAAACGCATAATTTTTTTTTTTAGGTTTTACGCTGCAGTAAAAGTAAAATAAATAGTGGTCAAGCAATGAACATTTTAAAGTGGCAAAAAATAATAGACGATTAATTTGAAAGTTTTTTTGTAAAATAAGCTAAAAAAAAGTGGCAGAAAAGAGTGAAAATCTAGGAAAAAAAAATTATTCGTTTCGATCACACGTATAATGAACTCTGTAAAATTACGAATCCAATTCGCATAAAACCAAGAGCTTATTACTTTTCTATATATTTTTCAAAATGTAGTAAATGCAAAAAATAAATCAGAAATTTTTCAAATTTCATTTTTTTATCCATTACACGCAAAAACCATCAATGCTTTAAATAAAAAAATAAACGAATAAATAAATAAAAATTTTCTTCCTTCAAATTATACAAATAAACATCATCAACTTACCAAAAATTATATTCAAGAGCCGAGCCTATCAAAACACTTTTACCGCTATGATAATAATATAATATAATTCTACATTATTTTTTTAACCACTTATATCATCCTTGAAATACCTTTTACAAAGCCACTGATTCATTTTACCAAAGAAAAAACTAACCACTCGAGTATAGTACCATAAGTACACTTCTGCGAAATACGAAATCTTCGCTCATCATAACACACACGTGCTACAAAACACAGACCCAATTATTTTTCAAACCACTATGGTGATCTTCAATGAATAATACATCGAGCCAGTATACGTAATACGAAGTAGGTATATATTTACTCATACAAATTGTTTCGACGAGAGGAAATTATCCGACCACATTGATACAGTACAAATACGCATATAATTACCCATCATACATATCGGGCATACCTCTTACGTCGAATCGATATCATAAAAGATAATAAATTGTTTACATTGACGAAAAAATATGATTTCTCTTAAAATTTTTCTCGTAAAACAGCTAAAAAAAAAAAATTATAAACGTGAACACGCATTTACATAAAAAAAAAAAAAAAAGGTCAAAATCATAAATATTGTGAAAAATAACGGATTCGAACATACTCGAAAATATGAATACGATGAGAAAATATCGTTTTACTAACACATTTCAGAAAAAAAAAAATCACCGAGATAAATCTCACATAATGTAATACACTACACGACATTAACGTTGGAAATTCTCAACAAGAATCATATGACCGTCATACTAATTAATTATATCGACTTTAATGAACGATTAGAGTTCATAATCACTTGGACGCTAAATTAACTACCAACAATAGTTTATTTATTGGAAATACTTCATACACCATTTGGACTAAATCCAGTGATTAGTTTCAAAAAGCTATGCATATTGTTTTCAATGCACAGTGCAGGTATTTTTATTTTTCCAAAACGATGGAATTCCGAAGGTAATTAAGTGTGCACTATTTAGCATCATAATGACGGATATGTTCTCAGAATTAAAATCTATACTTACAGGTAGGTATTCAGTTAGAATAGAAATTTTTTGTTCTTAATGAGGATCGACGAGAATCGTTCATTTTTTTTTTTTTAGTAAAAATCTTACGTAATTTAATTCGTTTCACATCGTTTAATTACTGAGAATTTTTATATCGCGTTAAAGTTTATTTACCTTTATGTAATTCTCTGCTTTGAATGATAATAAGATTTTTCAGGGTTAAATTCATTTACGTAGAAACTCATATTAAGTAATGGAGGAGTATAGGTCAATTTATTTCAATTTTTTAAATTAAATTTACTTAATATAGCAAATGCTGACGGTATCTGTTTTTTTTTTCTTTAAATTTTGAATATTTAAATGAAGGTTAATGAGTCTTGATACGAACGACTGGACAATCTTTATTTGTTTTAATTGGAACAAAATTGTTAAAATATTTTGGAAAAGTACCCAATTAGGCATATTTTTGTCGAGCAAAGTATAATTTTTAATTCAGAAGAAAAAAAACATCTGAAGGCAAGTTCAAAATTCACCGTTCACCATTCGGCGAATTCTATCGAAAAAAAAAACATTACCAGGCAGCTAGAAACCTCCCTGTTTCAGCACAAAAAAAAAAATGGATGACTGAATTCAATTTATCTAATTATAAACATAAGGCCTTTATCGACTTTATTTCATTTATTTTAGAGCGATAAAAATCCACCTATTGGAAATAGACGTTGAAAATATCCGGTATCATTAATAACGAGGGAAAAAACAGAGTAAGTGGGGACCCACCATGCACATTTACTTCTGGTTCAGATCAATACGGGTGTTTGCAGGAACCCTGTAAATGCGACACTATGGCACGAGGTTAAACAGGTAAAAAAATGGACTGCACTAACATTGAAAGGTTAGCGTAGTTATTTTTTCAACACAACGCAGAACTGTGTGGTATTTTTTATTATTATTATTTTTGGGGTGATAGCGTACGAAGTTCTGTTTCTAATTTGTATTCGTTATCGATGGGGAAAATGTGTTGAGTTGTTTGATGAAATAATTGACATATCTCGAACAGTTTCCCATTACAATGATAAATTTCATCGAATGAAATAAACATTGATAAGTAAAAGACATAAATCTAAAGGCTTAGTGGGTTAAGCCACAAAATTCACTTCCGCCTTGCATGAGTTAATATGCACGAAAATAGTTCAACGCTCTATTAACTTCGATTTATAATTTTTTCCAAGCTGAATTCACTCACCAAATTTGTTTGAGACGAAGTCATCTTGGAATCACCTTCTGGCACCTAAAACATAGATAAATTCGAAATTAAACAGTATCATTTCAACTCAATAAGGGGGAAAAAAAAAGGTCAATATTATCTGAAAAGATTCTAGTAAATAAGATTGATGTTTAGTAGAAAACTATTTCAAGATAAGAGATAATGATTAACATAGTTTCAAATCATGGGTTCGACGAGTATAACAATAAGATAATACCGATGGTATTCGGTCCTATATTTATAATCAGTCACAGTCACGGTTAATAAAATCATCGAAATCAAGGTTGATGACCAATAGATGGGAAGTATGAGATTTTCTGTTTTTTACAGCGCAATAAATTTCAAATAGAATACACAGTCTGAATAGTATTTTAATACAAGATTTTTGGCGGATATTGAAATTTTACATGGTCAAAAGCATTAGTAATACAGTACATATTCTTATCACTGGTAGATATTAAAAATTCCGGTGATAGCTGCGAATTCGTTGAAAAATATAAGATGCATAAAATATAACAAGATAACTACGAGCACGTACTTTTGATGATCAGTGATAACATGAATATCGTGTGTATTAGAAAATATTATTTGATTGTAGATTGAATCGATATACATTATCTCGTATTTACAAAGTAAAGTTTTACATTCAAAAGCAATGGTTAAAAAAGATACGTACTTTTCAAGAAATATTATTCATTTAGATATTTTTATGATCTTAGACGTTCAGATACAACTTCGGATGAATTTTGATGATACATTGTAACGCAAAATACGGCATTCAAATCACTAATTTAAACGCACAACATCGAATATTAAACTAATTAACTAAGGTAGATTCACAAATGAAGATCACAACATTAATTAATTTATCACATACACCTCCGCAGGTTTATAATATTTTCCTGTCGTTTTTATTCGTGTTTCTTGTTTCATCTTTTGTTATTATCTAACCAGTGTGTCCATATTTTTAAAATAAAAAAATTGTCGTCAGGTGGATTGTTGGGAATGCGTTTTGCGATAAAAGCTTTAACTAATATGAAATTATGAAAGATGTAATAAATCGTTTAATAAATGCCTTATTTATATCATATTTTTCAATCTTTCAGTATTTGTAAATACTAAACCACGAGCTTGAATACAAACAATTCACTTGGGTTGAGTTCAAGTTACACACTTTGCAAAGAGCAGATTCAATTCCAAACTAGGAAATGAGCTGTGGTACTTTTATACCAATGAATATGGTTCCTTTAATTTATGAATCCGAATATTATAACTCACAAGTATAGGAGTTTTAAAACTGTAAGAAATGGCAAATATTTTCTTCCTAGTCGTAGGTAGGTGGATGCCTAGGTTTCGGTTTTACATCTTCGTTAGGTCATAGGTAGTAGGTAACTAGCTAGGTACCACTGCCAATACCAATCAAAATTTTATTATTCATTAAAGGCATGAAAAACAAAATCATCAGTCATTTTGTGTTTAAATGAATAAGAATATAATAACGATTATGATCTACAAAAGGATGTCTGTTGCACTGCGTCATTTACTCTTTCACTTTAACATTGCACGGTTTTGATTATCATTGTAATTTGTGCATGTACTCATCCGATGTTTAATGGGATGCCAGTTTTAAACTATATTTCATGAATTATAACAAATAAGTAAGTTTTTATTCACTAATGAAATCGTAAGTATACATTTGCTTCGGTGGTGAGGTAGTAAAGTATAAGAGTTTCAATATCAATATGAACTTTGAAAGTTGTCTGTAGCAATTTTTGTAACAATTAAATTAGTTTATGAGCTGTGAAAGTGTGAAATGAAATAAAGACTTTTGAATGTATTAATTAATTAATAATTCCTTATGTGTTTTAAACTGAAGTCGGAATAACAAATTAAACAAAAATAAAATGCAATAAATTCATTCTTTGTTTCCATCTGAACTGTGAGAATGTTGGAGTCTAGGTAAGTGTAATAATAATTTGTTTTAAAATTTTTCTTTCTGCTCTGTAAAAACAATAACATTTATTACTACATCCAGTTCCTGCCCCTCAATGCATCATTTAATGTTTATAAACTGAGTTAAAATCGTGTGTTATTTGTTGCACGCTCTTTTGTGCAAGTTCATTTCATTCAACGTTACATTTAATTTACTTCAGATGTTAGATTTACAATCACTCACTATGAGATTTTACTGACATACCTAATTGCCTAAATGTACATCATGCACAGGTTTATTGCATACTTATCTACCCTTGTTTGTCAAATCGTCGACTGAAGTGTTAAATTAGAGTGAGTAAAATAAAATGGCAAAAAATACTTCATAGAATATATCGAATGCCATTTCAGTAAAATTTTAATTCATAAAATATGATTATATTTTTTCATTTGTTACTTTTTTCACAAATGTAAAAAAATAACAAAATGAATTATTGTGAATTATTTTTTATTCTTAAGCAAAAGGTAACACTGATTAATTTCAAAAATGCCTTCGTTTTACTACAGTGCTTCGCATTTTGGTATAAAATTTTACCAAAAAACTATTAAAAATATTTTTGAGAAAAATTGTGGTATTGTCATGAACTACTTTGATAATCAATGTTGTATAAAATTCATATACAAAACGATATGTTGAAGAATTGTATTTATAAAATTTGATTAATTTGATGTTAAAAATGAATTAAGATAAAGTAAAGTATTCCTTTCTTTTTCTAAAATACATATTTCAATGAGAATTATTCTTGAAAATTGAATTTCAATTGAAATTCATTGTTTGTTCGAATAAAATAATTTCACTCATATGTCAACACTGATTGAAAATCTTGAGAAATAGAAGAAACTAGAATAATGAGCATTTTGAGCGATCTCTAAACGTAGTTGTGAAGTGGACTTCGACATATTATTAGTGATAAGCAGTTTGTATAAAATTGGTTCGTTACTTCATTTTAATTGGAAACTAGTTATTGGTGCGTATTGAAGCAATTACGAAGTGAATTGTGCGTGATATTTTGTCAATTCTTGCAACCCGTAAGCTCTCAATAGTTTGATGAGTTTTTATTGTGTGAAAATTTATAAACATTCGTTATTCACAAATATATCATAATTCAGTAGTAAAATGAGTATTAACTGTAGTAGTAACTCCATTTTAATTTCCGAAAGTTTTAAAAACGATGCAGCCTTCTTCAGAGATGTCCCGGATCTTCTAACGCGCGAATGTTTCGAACAAAAGGTGCCTCACTACTACATCACTTTGCCCGCGTCGGGGCCTCTGTGGTGCTCCTGATGCTCCCCATGTCGCATGTATAATCAGGGAGGACAGCGGCAATAACGGGGGATTAGTTTTACTCTCTGAGAAGGGTGAAAATGTCAATATCGAAGAAATCATTCGAGCAGGCAACAGATGTGCTGTACAGATTACATTCAAGCTGCAGATAACACGCGACTCCGAAGTAACATGGGAATCGATCTTGTTTCAGAATAAACTCTACATACGTATCGATGCCAGCAATCCAGCTATTTCGAAGCTGGGATTTCTCGGTATCATGGAGTATGCTGAGGACGTACTAAAGGTAAATTACATTGTCGTATGTTTTGCAAAAAATAATCCCATTCGTCAGCTGTTGGTACGCACATTTATGTACATTGGATTTGCCATCATACCTCCAGGGCATAAACTAATTCCTCAAGCCTCGTCCGACTCTTGTAATATATATATGGCTTACTGTATCACATAATATTATTCCTTCCGTTGTTCGTCGATTCTTTTTTTTTTCTGTTCTTTTTTTTTCTAATATAATCGCTCGCTTTTTTTAATATTAAGTGTATTTAAGTGTATTGTTAATGTTATGATTATTATTATATTTATAAGCAGTTAATTTTTTTTTTTTTTGGAAGGAATTCACAAATTAGTCGGGTATTAGTACTTTTTATCGACAGATTATACGAATACATTACTATTAATAAAAAATTTAACAATACTTTTATTCGTTTATTAAAATTTAACCACTATCTGTTTTTGTTTCTCATTTTACAGGAACCTTATCGATTTTCATTATGAAATATCGTGTATCGTATCGTACGCTAACGTTATGTTTCTGCAACGTAATTTTATGCCGAGCGATTGAAATACAATTTGAAACTACGTTGCGTAATCATTGTTTAATGTTTAATAATTACGTAAAACAGAGTATTTCATTTGCAAAACCACCCCGGAAAAAGAACAGTCGTTGCGTCAATGATTTTTTTTTCAGAAGTTGAACAAACGTATGATGAAAGATTACAGTTATGAGATAATTTAATAGTAATCGGTGTTTCATCGTCATCAGGCTAAATAGCACGTATGCACGTTTATCGTATGTACTGTATGTGGTGATGTACCTATCTTAATACTGTAGGTAGGTACTTCAATATAGCCGAAATTATCTGTTTCTAAAACTTGAAAAAAAAAATTGTTTTTATATCGTTAATTATCTACCTGAGAACAACCATGAATGTAATACTCATTAAGTATGGATTAATTGCGTCATTTTTATAATCTATCAAATATCTCGTAGGCAGCAGATAAGAAGGGCGAAGACCACGAATATCGAATTGCGTTTTTTTCAATGGTAAATTATCTATTTACTACGTAAAAGTCAATATTTTTTTGACTGTTCACGTGTCGGTAGGTAGCTGAATTATTACTATTATTTTTTGTTATTGCACGAAAAATGAGACTTTTACTTTGGCATGCAATGAAGGTCGTTTGTAGATTATTTTATTATTATTACTCGGTTTAAAAAAAGTTCGAGTGGTGGAATACAGAAGTGAATTTTTCACGAGAAATCCCCACCCGCTGACAGAAAAATTCAAAATTAATGCGACAATTGCAAATGAAATGAATTTTGACATTACATTGAAACCCGAATGGACTCGTCCTTCATCTTATTCTAAATAATTTATTGGAAAAATTTATAAATAGTCGGGTCATTAGGGTTTTAAAAATACTACATTCGAACATGACATAACTGCAATTGTTTTTTAAAAGAGATTTATTTAGATCATTTGTGAAAGTTTTTTTTCGTTTTAGAAATCAAGCATGAACATGACTGAATGAGTTCGTGATGTTGATTCAAATTCATATTTATGCCAACAAATGCCTATCAGTTTGTTCCATTAAGTTCGAGATAAATCTCATGTAATTCCTATGTAAATGTTTCCGTTACATTTTAAGCCTAGAATTTTTCCACGCAATGATTAAAGTTCACAGGATATAAACAGGACTCGAGATGTGCTCTTTGTATACTTGTTTTCGGTGCTAAGAATGTTTAACGATGATTTTCAATTTTCAATTCCTCACAATGGAAATTTAAATCTATTTAAAAAGATGAATACAGAAGTGAATATTTCTCTGTAAATGTTTGTTTAAATGATACGTTTCCGTTGTGAATAGATAAGTTTATCATCCTACTGCTTTATGAGAATGTTGTATCTTTGTACCATTAAACTGTATTGTGAAGTATTATCTACTTGCCTTGGTGAAGTACAAGTGCTCTCATTTTTAGGTACCTATCATTAATATCTGCATCTGAATATCTGAATATCTACTACGGTATACGTGTATTGGAAATAGATCATTACTATCGCGTATTTTTTTCAGAAGTCGATAATCAAACGTCATTTTAATTCCGTCGAAATAAAATGATGTGTAGGTATCACTTTGATTAACAAATTAAAGTTCATGTTTTAACAACGAATGTTGGGTAATTTTTATCATTTGTGGATAATGAGATTGTAATGATTTTGATATGGTCGATGAGAAAATTATTAATAAGTATTTGAAATGATTTTACAAAATTTATACCTTGACGATAAAATCATTCCTTCACAATCAATGTGAAAAAAATTCGATTTGTTGCGATGTGAAACTCACATAATTACGACAGAGGTTAATTCGTTGAAATTAAAATTTTTCGATCGATTTATTTTCGCAATGTGGATGTGTGAATATTGCGTTTCAAATACATCTCTGACAAGGCACAAAACGGAAACTTAATTCGTCATGAATTGAAAACAAAAAAAATTTCCATCGATTCATTCTGCTGACTATGCATATCTGTGAAAAGAATACTAGTACTTTATTCTGCTTAGTGTGCGATAAAAAGTTGGTTACAAACAGTTGAAATTTCTGTCATAGTACGTATTATGTTTGAATAATTAATGAAGTTCATGGCCAGAGCACTGCCAGCAGAGCTATTTTAAGAAGATAAATAAAAGCATGTTTGAAATATAAAATTTCTATTTTGTAACATGTATTTTATAAAAACAATTATCGTAAGTGCTGAAGCTTTAAAATAAACGTTTTTGCATTAATTTATTCGTCAAGATGTTTGGGTTACATTACTCTCTCAGTTATGGTTGGAAGGAAAGAAACATTGTATTGAAGATTACGAACAATTACATCAATAATATATTAATTTCCGGTATTCATGAGAACAATAAGATGCATAAAAAATCGGTATTACAAAGCTGATAAATAATATTAGGATTACTATGTACAAATTTCCAGTTACACCAGTACTAAATTATGATTCTTCTTTTGCTTTTGCTTGTTGAGCTAAAGCTTGAATTTTTTCTTGCATTTCTCCTACAATACCTAGAAAACAAAAATTCAACGTTAATGCGAAACTTGAGAAAAACAGAAAATACTGTAAATCAATCTCACCATCTTTCACTCTGCTGATGTCATTACCCCATGTTTGTAAAGTTTCTATTTGTTGTACTGTATATGTAATCCTACGTTGAAAATAGTCTTTCGCACCTTCGGCGTCCTGTAAATAAAACTTTTATCAATATTTGAATAAAGAAATCACACGGCTTATAACAAAACAACGCACTTTACGAATATAGTATCCAGTTCCAAGGTTAATAATGAACGAATCTGTTTCTGCAATTTCACCATCAACATACACCTAAAGAAATATTAAGGAAATATGCGGCTAATTTCATCTTGCTTTGTATAATATTTGATTATTCGAAATAAATAAGAAAGGATACAGATCCTGACAAAGGAACTAGCAACTTTCGTCCGGCAGGATATTTTTGAGCTTTTTCCACACTTTTCTTTGATTCTTGAAACTTACTTTGAATGACTTTTAACGTATGTATAGAATCTTGTAAGTGCGATAGCTCCTGAAAAATGTAATCAGATTAGCTCAGAGTACAGTGAATAGATTGAAACACGATTTTAACTTAAAAAATTACTAAGAACCTGATCAATCCGTTGCTTATGGCGTGACAATTCTGGTAACGTTAGTTGATGTGCGCCAATTTCTACTATCTTCGGGCCGGCAGGTGTAGCTTTTTCCATTTTTAAAATTAAATTTCTTTAATTACACTTAAAACATAGATTAAATATCAAATTTTAGAAAAAATTTCATGTAAAAAATAACATGGTAAACATTTTTGATAGAATTTCCAAAAATCAGGTTCAGTGTTGCCAAAAAAATTAGCAGAAAAATATTCTACTTTATTCCAAAATATTTTTTATCAGTTTTGTTTGTGAGACTGGAATATTCTGTACGCTGATTCGCTGAAGATAAAATGACGTAAATACATTGTCTGATTGAATTTTTAATTTCTTTATTATTTTTAATTACTAATAACATAATAATTAAAGATATGATGTAAGATCATTTATAGTTTTTAATTTCAATTCATTTGTTGAAATTGAGATTGGGTAAATGAAAATAAAGCATTGTTTTTTTACGCATCTCTCATGCTTTTTCGATATGTATGACAGCACTCATTTTAGCCTGTCATTAAATTTATTTTAATTTTGATTTTTTTACAATTTAATTAATTATTGAACAAAACCTTTCCGTGATATTCTTTTTTTGTTTTTTAATATTATAAAGATGACATCTTACATATTGAAGTAAACGATAAAATAGAATAAATTGCACACCCGCTTTATTTCTCATTATAATTCAGCGAGATTAGATACTTAAAACAACGTTATTTATTTGGAACACTAGCTGCGTTGGCCAGGCAGATACGTGTTCCTGCGCAATGGCACCTGCCAGATTATCTTCGCGTTTATTTACAAAATTTTTTATCATTCAAGTTTCAGACCCTTAAAGTTCAATACGTAAAGTTTAAAATTTATACGATAGTTTTTCTGTAAATCAATATTTTGTATGGTTGTTTGATATAAGATTAACCCTTCCACGTAAGTACAGTTTCTATATTGTTAACTCATGGTATAACGATCCACATATCAAAATAGTTCTTTTTCTTTTTGTAGAAAATGATGGAGTATGACTACCTTATTAAATTTTTAACATTAGGTGATTCTGGAGTTGGAAAAACGAGTTTCTTATATCAATACACTGATGGAAAATTCACTACTAAATTCATATCAACGGTGGGAATAGATTTTAGAGAAAAGCGTCTGGTATAAGTAACATTTTTTCATTTAGTTTTCGTTAATCTGAATTATTTTTCACACTCTCGGTTCTTTCTTAGATTTACAAAAGTCAAGGAAGAAGTCACCGTATTCATTTACAAATTTGGGACACTGCTGGCCAAGAAAGGTAAGTGTTATTTTCATTTGAGAAGGCATGTGAAAGTATATGTAATATAATGTGAGTTAGACTGTATAGTATGTACCTTTACATGTATCATATATACATTAACACAATATCAATAACAATACAGTAATTTAGTTGATAATACATAACACTTGCTTGTTTAGTTCATTAACTGCTTGTGTATTGGTAGATTTCGTAGTTTAACTACTAGCTTCTATCGGGATGCTATGGGTTTTATTCTTCTGTTTGATTTAACAAACGAAGAATCATTTCTGGATGTTAGAAACTGGCTTTTTCAATTGAAGGTAGGCTTTATCAAGTATAACATTTACAATTAGACGTACATATTTACTACATATATTTTAATTTGCCATCATTATAACGAAACCAAAAATACACATTAAGTAGGCCTATATTTATAACCTATTTTTTAGTTTTGTAGGTCAGAATATTTGAATAGTAGGTATAGATGATGGTTACATTATAATTATCACACTTGTGGCAGATGTTTATTATGATATAAAGTTTTGTCGCTTTTAATAATCATTTGCTGCGTTAAGTAAAAACTAGTCATTAAATCTTGTTTATTTTATTGGTATACACGTAGAGATACCTAAAAGTTTTTAATTTTTATAGCATTCATTTTGACGAATTATTACTTGTAGGCTCATGCGTATTGCGAAGATCCTGATATAATCTTATGTGGCAGTAAAGTGGATTTAGAAGATAAAAGAGTAGTTAGTGAAGAAAAAGCTAAAGAAGTTGCAGAATACTATGGGTTTGTAAATTTCAAACAACTTTTTCATGTTGATACAATTTTAGGATTTTACTTGGGTAAATAAATCTAACAATTTGAAAATTTCTTAGCTTGCCATATTTAGAAACATCTGCGGCAACGGGTCAAAATATAAATCGAGCAATTGATACGTTGTTGGATATGGTTATGGTTCGAATGGAAGTGGATACCGATACAACCCTGAAAATGAATAAAAAAAAAGACGTACAACATCTTGAAGAAGAACATCAGAAAAGGTCGAGCGTGTGTCGTTGTTAATTACCTATCTCAAGACTTTCGAATTTCTTCAGGACTGACTCGTCGGTCCTGATTTCTTCTGTAGTACTCTTCTTTGTAGGCGCAATTTTGAAATGATATCATATGTGTATTTTTGATTTTATAAAAATAACATTGTTGATTCATGTTTTAAGAATTTATTGCAATAATTAAATTTTAAAAATTGAAATCATTTTTTTGAATGTTTTGTATAAAATGTGTTTTTTTTTTTTGAGTGGTTGTGGAATAAGAAAAAAACACTTTTAAATTATTTATTATATCGCCTGAATTTCTCATAATGATGAAATGTAGTAATGATTTGTTAATTGAATGAGATAGAAATAATTGTGTTACTTTACCTACTAAATGTTGAAGTTTTGTAGAGAAAATTTCGCGTTAGTTATATCACTGCATCAATTTCTTGTATTTTAATTTTTAATAAATGTTAACTACTCGTGTAAAAGGTTTGGTTTGTATTCGGCAATAGAATTTTGCAGGTTGCCCAAATTTATGTGAGTAAGTATACGTATTAGCTGTAAAGAGATCATAATGATAAATTAAAAAGTTTTACGGTGTCATTTATTAAAAAAATCTTCCATTTTTTAGCAATATAAAATCGAATAATTGTATCATAATAGTTTTTTAAAAGTTTGATCACACTCATTCATTTTTTTAAATCTTTATTGCTTATTTATTATAACTTAAAAATTTTAATGCTATAAAATTAATTGTTGAAATGTTTTTCAAGTTTCTCTATGCAAAATGAACTTCCATATCTAACCAAAACAGATGAAATTAAATAATGAATTGCATTTTTAGATAGAGAAATCCAGTGACTTGTCACAGCTAATTAGATGCATCATATTCTTATCAACGAGTAATTGGGTACCCATTCATATACAATCAAGTTTACTTAACAGGTTGAATTTATTTTAATTTTTTTTCCGAATGAATTCCTCTTTTATTAAATGCCTTCACGCGGGTATTTCGTAGAAAAAATAATTAAAAAAAAGATGTTAGATGTAGTTAGATATAGGTGCTACTAGAAAGAAGATACGGCTGCGTTTTTTCTTCTCTATATCAGTTCTGTCTGTTGTATTGATTTGAATATTCATAAAACGTCAAAACAAACGTGCCTTATGTATATTTGTATTTACGCTTCACTCAATTGGAAATAGGCCTATATCCGTAGGAACGTTATTGATATTATAATTTTCATCTTTTTGACGATTCCTTTACGTTTAGATTCTACTTGAATAAGTTTAATTTCAGTAATTTTCTGTTATTATTTTTTATATTTTATCATTTCATATATTTTTTCTGACAAACTTTTCGATTTGTATCATTTCCCCTTTTTAATTTTAATTTTTCCCATTGAATGAAACAATTGCCTGATAGGCATTAAAGATAACATGATATTAGAAATGGAACCGACACGACGCGACGTACAATGTTTCGAATATAATCGAATTTTAAAAGAATTACCATTTAAAAGCTCTTTATATCGGAATAAGTTCTCTAACGGCTAATTACAAATCAACGGTGGTGGAAGAATAGATATCTCGGGTATAAATTAATTGTTTGAATAGAAAAAACTTTTTTTTATGTCTTTTCGTCGTTTAAAAATGTAAATTATTTTTATCAGTTTCATTTGGAATTATTTACTCTAAAGATTTATGGTAAGTAGTCAAGTTTAATGACGTTTGCATAATTATTTTTTTTCCTCGCAATAAGGTGCATTGGTATGCATTCGTAATTGAGATCAGTTATTGATAATATAGCATTACTTTTTGCTTGATTTTTCATTTTACTTTCAAAATCGTATTTAATAAATAGATGAGCATATTTATGTGTACGGAAGATTGATTACTTGAACACGCTTATTTTACAGAAAATTGTTTTTGGTGATTATTAGCGAAATGCACGGATTAAGATTTGAGAAAAATGAATAATATTTGACTGGTAACTTTTAGTTTTCAAGTTAAAATTCAAATAGTACATTCTATTTATTTGAAAGTAGTGGAAATTATACCCGATTAACTTGAATAGGTACATATTGTGAATTAGATTATAATTGACGCGGCATTGATGCCTCGATATGGTTTAATTTGGACATTGATTCAATGGTTCAAAAGTTTTTTTTTTGGAAAAATTTTATCGCTACAATTTGGTGAAATACTAAATATTTACGCCCTGTTCATAAGAAGTATTAATGAATACCATATTAAATAACTTCAACTCCCGGCAATGCAATCTTAGGTGATCTTCTACTGAAAATACGTTAATGTACCATCGCTCAGGATCGTTAATGAAACTTCAAATTTATCACTAGCGGGATATGAAACTCGTTATCGACTTTATTTTGATCTACATAAAAATCCAAATGGAGCCTTGTAACATTAATTATAATCAAAAAAAGTTGAGAAACAAATAGCATCGGAAGATTTATTAACTCGTTTTTGAATTTCATCATTCGAGCAAACAAATCATTCGAAACTAAAAGATATTAAATAACTTGATTCACACAGTAGATTTTTCAACTTCATAATATCAGTACTGATTTTTTTTTAGAAGTGGCAAATCGATTTGTTAGCCACGATGCGATATGGTCCTAAAATGACTAAAAAATTTCACACATTACTCAAAATAATTAGGTACATGAAACTTTGAACCAAAAAATTAAATTTGTTACATAATTACATCAACATAGGATGAACACTGGAATCAAAAACGTGAAGCGAGAACTTGAACTGCAGTAGGAATATGAAAATTCAGAATTGAGGCTCTAACCAGAGATGGAAAAGCGAGTGAATGTAGGTTCTTGTTCTTGTTCTCTCATAAAACAAAATTTTTGTTTTTTTTTCATCTGGGATTTGTAAACTTTGTTGTTATTTTGTTCTTGTTGGTTTTTACTCTTCAACATCATCCCCAAATTTCTGAAAATTTGACTAGAAGTCGTCAAATTGGTGAAAAAATTAATGAAAACAAGAGTAAGATCTTGGAAAAAAAATCACTAAAATGTGCTTAAATTAAAACAAATCGAGGAAACGTTGGCTGAGATTCAAAAAAAAAGGAAAAATGAAAAAAATGAAAATAGTTGTTCTTGTTCTTTAAAAATGGTAAAATTATTGCTTTTATTATTCTCGTTCTTCAGCCACTCAACTTTGTTCTCTTTTTTCGCTTTTGTTCTGAGAAATCGCATACTCTTCAAGTTTTTGGTTCCTGTGTTCTTGCCTCTTGGTTCTTCCTTATTCTTTGGCTTTTTCCAACCCTGACTCTAACTACAGAGTACAGACACAGACACTACACCTTCAGTGTATTGTATAAAAGAAGAAAACAAATAATTATCATTTATAACGAAGAAAATGATCCATAAATTATACATATTACGAAAAAAAAGAAATTTGTTCACAAATTAAAGGAAAAAAGAGACATATTTTTTTACTTTTGATAGTTTTGATTACTTATTATTTCCTGTTTTCAGTTTTGTGTAATTGATAGCGTTCCTAGCGGTCAAACTATAAACTTATCATCCGGTTGGGGTGTCGGGTCGTCAAGAAAATTTCATTCAACTAGGATGTTCCTCATAAAATAATAATTACAATGAAAATGTCGAATTCACTTTTATTCGTGTGTAATTGTGAAAATATAGATAATTAAAGCTGTGTAACGCGAAATTATTCGTTTAATTAGTTCGCATACATTGAGTAAAAAGAATTTCATTTACTTGGCAATTACTATGAGATTTTATTCGTTCGATACAGTTCGTATACAATTGTAGAGTTTCGCCTTTTGCTTAAAAATTTTCCGAATTTTCATCGTTTGTACGAGTAATAATGCTGTTTTATGGAAAATTATTCGATCAATCGGTTCATGATCATTGAGTAAGTAGAATTTATTTATCCGGCGATTATTATTTGATATTATTCGTTCTGACAGTACTTTGCGTTATTTTGTAAACGTAAAAATGGCGACGGCGTTGCAGATAAGGGAAATGCATCCATTTAGCACTGCTTAAATTAGTCTGTTGTCGAACGCCATGGAAGCTCGCTATGTCTAATGATTAACTAATTAACATTCACGTCTGATTGATAATTTATAGTCTTGTATTAATCAGTATTGAAGTGAAACTATTGATTTAGAATCATTGGGAAAGTTCATGAGATACTGTAGTGGCTGTGGAATGTCTTAACTGGTCAACAGTTCACCAAATTAATCCATTTTCTTTCAAAAGTAAGAGTGATTGTGCATTTTTGATAAATTTTATTAATTTATTGTGCTAATAGTATATTGAAAAACAACTTTCAGATTCGAATTGTGTTTTGATAATAATTCATTGGAACTTTTGTAAAATGACTGAATTTCTTTGTTTACACTCCGAAAACACCATATTTCACTTTGACAAATTGATGGATAGAGCTGAAATTTTAAGCAGCGATAAAAAATGAAACGAATGAAGTTTTGAAGACCGTTAAGTAGTTTTTTTTTTCGAAATTATGATTCGTAACTTTTATTTTTGACTGTTAAAGTTTGAACACGTTCTGCAGTAAGTAGCTGGTATATTCGTCTTCTTTTTGGCATCAAATACATAAAACGTTTGAAATCAAAACTATAAAAAAAGAACTGAATAGCGGTCTTCAAAATTTTTACACTATTCCTGTTATTTTTCAAAGAAAATGCAATTCATTTTTGTGCCTTGTTGTTCAAATTAAGCCATTTCGTAATCACTACACCACCCCATCAGGACTGTATTGACCGAGAACAAGTATCTTGATCTGAGATGCCACCCCATTATAATGAATACGATTGAGAAAGATGGCTAGATCGGAATAATTTGACCAGCTGAACACAATAATTTTAGCGTTTTTTTTTTTTTTTTTTTTTTAAGTACCATACTTTATTTATTTTTAGCCTGATTTCCTATGTCATATTGACAATGAAAACCAGGCTATTATAGCCTTATCGACCTATGGCGGATGACGAGGGAGATCATTACGACTATTTTTGGCCATATAAGATATTTATTTTTATTTATTTTATTCCCGAATGCTAAAATAATTTACTCTGCTCGATACTGACCCAAATCGCTCCAATTCGGTCAATCGGCTCAGTTTGTTGACGTATGAGATATATACGAGTGGGGATGACTTTGGATCAAAATTCAGTTTCGCTCCATTTAGGGGGAGGGGATGCTGAGGTGCCAAAAACACAAAAATTGTTCTTCTTTGAGCCGATTTATACGAGATTCGAAGTTGTTCAATATATCTAAAAATCAACCTCTTAGGTCAATTAGGAGGGGAGGTATGAGGGTTTTCCCCCTTTTGACCTTGAAAAATGGCTGTTCCTCCTCTATCCCCCACCAAAATGAGCTAGCGAGTTGAAATTTGGTATGTACAGTTAGTAGGAGCCCTAGACGTGACTTTTGGGAGTCCCGACTTTTCAGCTCTATTTCATCCCTTCGCAGCCTCAAAAATGTGATTTTTTGACCGAGTTTTCTCCTTATTTTTTGAGTTTTTTTAAGTTTGTTCCTCGCATAACTCCTCTCCAAATTGATTTGGGAAACTGAAATTTGACCTGAACATTAAATAGAGACTGTAGATGTGCCTTTTGGGAGTCTCGACTTTTCAGACTTTCTTGCACCCCCCCCCCCCTCATAGCCCCAAAAATTTGTTTTTTGGTAGCTTTTCCTTATTTTTTGAGTTTGTCCCTCTCATAACTCCCCTTCAAATTGGGTTAAGAAGTTGAAATTCGGTGAGGTTTCGACTTTTCAACCCCATTGCACCTCCTTACAGCCCCTAAAATGTGTTTTTTGCCGGTTTTCCTAGTTTTTTGAGTTTTTTCCTTTCATAACTCCCCTCCAAATTGAGCTAAGTAGTTTAAATTTGGTTTGTATATTCAGTATGGACCTTAGATGTGCCTTGGGGGGGGGGTCTCGACTTTTCAGCCCCATTGCACTTCAACGCAGCCCTGAAAATGTAATTTTTGGTCAATTTTTTTAATTTTTTGAGTTTGTTCCTCGTATAACTCCCCCCCAAATTGGGCTATGAAGTTGAAATTTGGCATGTATTTTTGGTAGGGTTCTTACATGTGTATTTTGGTGATTTCGACATTTTAGCCTTATTGAACCCTTCCTACCCTCAATACGCGATTATAATATCGCACGAAAATCAGGCTTAAAAAAATACCTCGATCGATTTAATATCTCAATTATTTGTATAGAAAATCAATAGGCTAATGAGCCAATATTCGTATGGGAGTGATATTGTTTTCAAACATATAAATACATACGTAGCAGTGGGACCTAGAAACCTACCGCAGAGGCAAAAAAAAAAAACGATCGAATATGATTTCTTATAATTATTATAAACTATTTCATCGACTCATCTCGTAACGAGCGAAGGATGTAATTCGATACGGTAAACTATAAGCGTACAGAATTGACGGAGGAGCCATAGTTGTAGCCGCAACGTAAAAGGCAAATTTCTATCGGGGTTGTTTTCGCATTAATTTTCATTTAAGTATGACCACATTAATACCCCAAATACGGTAATTCTCGTGCAACAGATGTTCGATATTCGTCATGCCATGTGATAAGGTTGGTTAGTGCAATTCATCGGCTGCTGTATCGCGAATTGTATTCGCTCAAGGTATAGGCGAATTGCCTTCGGCCCTTTTTGGCTAATTGCTTCATCCTAAACGTATGTGTATTGTGTAATATCTCAATCTAGATACTATGGTAACTACCTAACCGTGTGCAGAGAGATGATAGAAATGTCTTTTGAACTGCATTCGTGTACAGGAATAAGCATTTTATACGGTATAATATGTATATATGTATATAGAGAGAGAGATAACTTGGTCATCTTCACTCGTCGGTCGTGCCGAATTTTACTCGACCGAGTAACTTAATTACCTAATTTCTCTCTGTTATTTGGCTTATCCAACAATTTGTACGTATTTTCAAAATGATCATAATTTAATAAGTAGCTTTCTATGTTTCCAAGTTGCTGCCTAGTCTACTAATACTATAGGACTCGACTATACACACAAAACAAAACGCAGCTGTAATGCTGTAAAGTATTTTAGCGCAAGTATGAACTTTAATTAATTACCGAACTGGACACGCGAAAATGGCCCCCTACCAACGCGTAGCTTACCGCCTGGTAAGCTAGGTCGTTTTCTGTCCTCCAAGGTATTTAATTACCGTCTGTAAGTTTGAATTATTGCGTAAGCCTGATGGAAAGAAGGTTGAAATTTTAAATACGACCATTTAACTCATTCGAAACCGTAGCCTTTAGAATACTATTAAAAAAAAAAAAAAACGAACTCTGAAAATTGAAATATCTTTTATTACCATCGACATAATTGACATCGTAACAACAACCCTCATTTCAACAGACTAACAAAAGTGAGAGAAAAAAAAACCAACACTACTACGACCTAGCAACTCCTTCCGTTAAAAATGCCGCAAAGGGGGGGGGGAATCAAAAAAAATTTTCTCGCTATGTTTCACGTTTGTCGACCAATATCGAATTTCAAATTAACTTCAGATGTTCGAACTCGGCTGGTAGTATTTTTCGTGAAATACCCAAGTTAAGTAAGTAAGTGAGTGAGTAAGTGAGTAAGTACGCTTTGAAATTAAAATGCCGTCAACGTTCACGCCGCAATATCACTGTCCAGCACCCCAAGAGTAGGACACGAACCGCAAATAAAACGATACCAAGAAACACGATTATCGCTATATCACGTGTCAAATGTACAAAATATATTCTCTCCTTCGTATACGTAGAAGTGTGCAGTGTAAGTTGAACGAATAAACGTGACGCAAGTAAATTATGAAATCGCTCCCTTTTTGTGACACTCTTACTTCGGGTTGCAAACTTTTGACATTATTTTAGTATATTTTGGATGGGTTCCACGTTATCGCGCGCCGCGAGAAGGAAAAAAACAAACCTTAAAAAGTTGCTTGGTATATTTTAAATGAAAAAAAAAAGTATACAGCCTCCAGGTTTAGGACTTCAGGACGAATAAGTATTCTCGTTTTAAAAATGAAAAAAATAAAGCGAAAAAATTAAACTTTTTCGTTTTACGCTGAGATGCAATTTTTCCTTCTATACTTGCATCGTAAGTGTATTCACCAAGAATATATTTTAAGGCGAAAATGAGAGGTAAAAGATTAAGATAAGAAAAAAAATCGTTTCATTTTATTTCGGAGTTTGAATAACCGACTGGTATTATGAATTTTCATCGTTGATTTAAGTATAACTGTTCGGTACAATGAAAGAATTTCCCAAAACAATGACCCAAAAGGTGATTATAATTGAAAAACTAGGCTGAAAATTTTGGCTAGGTGGACCGATTTTGGCCAAAAACTAACGTATTATTTGATACATTGTGCCTAGGTACGTGTAATAGGGTGGGTTAAAAAAAACGATTATTTTTTTTTCGCTTGGTACCCTGAAAAACTGGTTGGTAGACACCTAAAAAAAATTCTCTCCACGTATGAGCTGTTAATTTTAATAGGAACATCCTCCGCATTTCAGATTTCCATTTTTTTTCTATTGTTATAAAGAAAATTGCATATCTTGGTGTCTATTATATGAAAAAAAAAATTTCATCTCATATACTTGTAGGAAATTGAATTCTCTAC